>JACEFZ010005171.1:0-60451 GCA_014155875.1 Cepaea nemoralis | reverse complement strand
TTCCGAAGCCTAGGATTGACTTATACAAAACAAGCTTAACGTACTCTGCAGCTCAGCTGTGGAACAATCTTCCACAAGAAATCAAAGACATCACCAATCCCTATTCATATAATCGCAAATTACTCGAACACTATCTCAGTACGGATTATCTTCCCCCTTAATAATAGAGATAATAATAATAATAACAAAACCCTAGTATAACAGCCAGTCCCCTTTTGGTAGGCCAGTATATTCCACATGGCTAATATCAAGTGTCAGACCATTATCTAATTTTACTGTGTCGTGTAGTTTTGATGTTCGCATTTTGCCCATGCCTTTATAATGCATATCTTTTTTATTGTTGCTGTTCTCTGTTAGCCTTGAATGATGTGTGAATGAAACAATGTATGAAAGAGAGTGAGAGAAGGGCAGAATGTTAGACGGGCCTGCGTGCCCAATTCTTAACCCTTTGAAAATAAAGTTTGTTCGTTCGTTCGTTCGTTCGTTCGTTCTATCTATCTGTCTGTCTGTCTGTCTGTCTGTCTGTCTGTCTGTCTGTCTGTCTGTCTGTCTGTCTGCATATCTGGCGGTATATCTGCTTGTCTGTCTGTCCATCTATCTGTCTATCATTCTCTGTCTGTATGTCTGCCTGCCTGTATGTCTATCTGCCTGCGTGTTTGTCTAATGTATCTATCCATTACTCTCTATCTGTCTGTATGTCTGACTGCATGTCCATCTATCTGTCTATCACTTTATGTCTGTCTTTCTGACTGCCTGTGACTGAACACCTTCTAGTGTGTTATTTACGTCCTCTCCTTACAGTCTGTCACATGATCTGTAAAAGGCCAATGCTACACATCTCTCCCCAGAAGCCAGCAAGAACAACTCTGAATGTCGTAACACGGAACTGCATCCCCGAGACGAGCACCAGGACTGTTTGTGTGACCAGCTCAAGTCTTCCCTGGCCGGAGGATGGTCCGACTGCATTATCCAGTCAAACTATGGGGTAGATCTCCAAGATTTTCTTTCTTGTTGTTACAATCCGGCATTCCTAACAGCATCAGCCAGCCATCTGTTACCAGAACTCACGAAGGAAGCAAAGAATAATAACACTGTGATCTAACATACATGCCGTAAGCAGCGAATAAGGAGGTTTGTCCTCAGTCTGGTTACCACTTCCTGTAAAATACTTTAGCTCCAAAATCCAGCCCATCATGAACATGTCAACAAAGGGCTTTGCGTGAGTTGGTCAAGGGCTTATGCTCCTTGGAGAGATGAACGGCAGCAGAAGAAGAAGAACATGGACATTACCATCATCACGTGTAACGCTGTGCGACATATTCGATGCAGTGCCTCCAAAACCATCCATGTTTATGAAAATATCATGCACTGATCTTCTTCCGTTCCACTCTGCTAAATCAACCAGCATCTCCTCTCATTTGTCGACTGTGTCTCCAACACCTGGCGTCTTTCCTGTTGTCACAGAATTCTTCAGACATTCTCTTCTAACAGTGTGACTAACACATGACTGTTGTGTCTTGTTGTGCAAATATATCTTTGCTTTTTGCAATACTTGGTTAATGCTTTTTTTAGTCATAATTGGAATGCTTGGTTTTCTGTGAAGACACAACAGAACTCCGTGGCGTCTATTTTTTCCCTCGGACTTGGTATTTCGGGTAATCCGTATCCTTAGTGGCTTTTTTCGCAGCTGTTTAAAGTGCCTAATGGCTCCTATTGGAGTATCTGAGTCGCTATGCACTTCAGCTATGTTCTTCCACATGATATGCTACTTTAAGATAAACTGTCTGTTCTCACGGAATTAACTTGATTCTGCCATTATTCTAATTCAGTTGCACATGAGAAAGAAAGTTTGAGTGGGTTAAAATAATTCAAAGTGTGTACATATCTGGGGCACAAACACACTCAGAAACAATTCGCTATCCAGTGGCTGGACTACACGATTATTTACTTATTAACTGATTAATGTCACGGGATGATTAATTATCTTAAGAGACTTCCCGTATCTATCATGGACTTATATATCGCCGACATGTTGTCACTGCGTTATTCAATAGAGGGCAACACATGTTCTCTGAATCCATGCCCAAGCATTATGCAATGGAATTCTAGCTCTAGTCCCAATCCACATACTTTCGTCTGTAAAGACGGCAAAGTGCCACTGTCTGCTACCATATTAACAAAACCGCGATCCACTCATTCTTCCCATTTTCCGCCATCCATTTTTGTTTGTTCCAAACTTACCTGTTGTTTAGCATGAATCTGTTAAGTCCAGGATTTGTATTGTCTTAGCCAAAGTTTTCTATAAAACTACTTCTATGGCACTAGTCACAATCCATCTGTGCTACTATTCTTATATACTGGATGAAGTAAACCACGATATGTAGTGTACACTCCACAAAGAATACATATCTAAACAGTTAAAAAGGGGAGTGTCGCAGAACTCAGTGGGTCCGCCTCGTGATGTTTCTGCTGAGGAAAGGTCCGGTGAGACATCGGAGATTCGGGTGACGAAAATTTACCAGTGAAAGGGAAGTAACCAGTAATTTGACTCAACCCGACCCGAATCGTTGCTCGCCCTTTAAAATTATTCCCGTAGGTTGGTGGCGGAACAGGTTTAAGGGCAAAACCGACTGCGCATGTCTGACTGCGCAGTCGATTGTCCCGGAACACATGATCAGTTGGAGACGAAGGTTGCAGGCAGGCAGTCGACATTTTGGCCCCAGTGCTACGAGAGAGAGAGAGAGAGAGAGAGAGAGAGAGAGAGAGAGAGAGAGAGAGAGAGAGAGAGAGAGAGAGAGAGAGAGAGAGAGAGAGCAGGACGCCGTGTCTTGACGAGGGTTAAAGACTTCCGACATCATGTCCAGTTGCAGTGACAAACTTCTCGTATCCACTGTCGTGCTGTTTGTGTGAAGGTATGTGTACCACCTTTTTCTTAACTAGTGCGGTGATTCGAATTATGTGATTTCGCTAACGCGTGTACTGACCGTCGCGGGAAAGGAGGTCACGTGTGAACAGTGGCAAGCTTGTAGTTTACGACTGTAAAATTAAGCCTGTGGCAAACGCGTGTGTAGCAGCATTGTACTGCTAAGATATTTCATAGGTTAGCAGCGCGCGGCATATTTACAGCCCCTGTTGATCGGGAAAATCGGGTTCAGGGAAGTGAGACCTATAATTCGAGTTCACACATGGCCAACTTTATAACCTCGAGCGTCGGCGGTGCCAGCGCGGCCGAACCATTACTCACAGCGCTAACGGAAGTAGATTAAGGAGTCGCTTCGGATATATCGAGTGATATATCGATGAAATCGGGCAAGTGCAACGAATCGAATGCACCGGTCGGCCGAACCCTCCGAGGTCGTTTCAAGGTCGTGCCATGAGTCGAGCGTCTGATCACCTGGTGGCCGACCACTGGCTTTCTTCTTGGCTCACATCTGTCTTGTAATTAGTTCCCTCGATGGAATGCCAGCTTACTATAGTGGTGTCCTGAGGGATTGATAGAGGGAGAAGGGACCATTGCGACAGAATTGTTCATATTGAACATGACACCGTTCTACATGCCCCGACCTGGGACCAGGGAGGGGGGAACGGGGTGTGGATTTCTGCTACAGGGGGATCACCCTGTATATTTATTTGGAGTTATTGGATTGTGCCTAAGGCCTGGTACGACATCAGCGTTGGCGGATAACAGGAAAGAGGGTGAGGAAGTACTGCCATCGGCCCTCGTATAGGGCCCTTCTATCTATAAGTACAATTTACTCACTAACCACATGTGTTGTCTAGCTATGTTTCAGCAGAGACCCATATCTCATACACCAACTTTGGCCAGTCCTACGTTCGTCGGAGAAAGAGGATGTAGGTGGACAGCTGCCACTTTGGTTCTAGGTCCAGTCTGTCCTCGACCATTTGAGCAGCCAGTGAAGTAGTGCGGCCCTTATGGGAAGGGTCCACATGTCTGAGTAAGGGGGACTTAAGTGTATCTGCTGTGGGTAAGTCTGATTCATGGTGCTCTCACTGAGTGTTATCCTCCACAGATTCTATCTTGTTAAGAGCAGAGCCATGATCTGGGACGAGTCCAGTGATCCGGACTAGGGCGATAGCCGGTGTGAACAGCTTGGAAGTCCACTACCTCAGCGAACAGTACTTACAATCGAGAGTACGTCTCAGGATGGGCTCCAGCTAACGCCTCGCCCACTCCACGTCTGATAGCCCAGGTTATGTGCCATGACAGCACCATATCGCCTTGTTCGTTACTCCAGCGGGGCAAGTATCTGGTTGTTGTTAGTGTCCCCACTGTGAGCCTGACTGACTGCCTTCATGCCAAATAGTTATGATGTCTCCGCTACCAAGTGCCTGGTATCCTGTGGTGCCTGATATTGTGGAAGAACTTTTGTCTGTTTTGAACTTTATCTACAGTGCCACGTTTCAGCGAGGGAGGTATCTGTGCTGTGATATCTGCGCTATGAATTGGAAGATCTGCGCGGGTTGCATAGACAGTTAGGACTGCTACTACCATTGAGTGAGAGATCACCCTCGTCCTTTACCCGCAGTACCATCGATACTTCCAGACGCTTCAGAGGAGTGTTCTATTTACTCAGCTCCCAAGACACAGTCTTTATCCTTACCATAAGGTGATCCAGATTGCAGGTACGTCATCCACCGGAGGTCCAAGTACCAGTGAGTCGACTCGCCAGCCATCCTATCCAAGTGGAGAAACCTATACCTGGAGGGAGACCTGAGAGACTTGGTGAGCGTGTCTGACTTACCCAATAGTGTGACTTGAGGCCCTGACGATGATGACACTTCCTCCAGGAGGCTGCTCGATCCTTGCCACGTCTTATCTCGCATAGATACTGCAAGGTCTATCTCAGAATCATCATCATTCTCATTCATCCATTCATCTTGTATAATACACCATATTGTTAACATAGTTAGCTGCCAGAGTTGCGTCATGAGTTCAGGACGAAGTTTGAAAGGGGTAACGTCCCTTGGTTGAGAGTGAGGGAGATAGGGTTCCAAGGGTCGAAGGGGTTTGTGGACTGAGGTCACCTATGTCCCAGGGCTAAATGTATCCCGTTGTTAAAGTGTGATAGCAGGTTCCCCTCACCCCAGGGAGTGCTACGACATTATTTGGGGGTTCGTCCGGGGTCTGAATGATTCAGCTCTGGTGATTATTGATAGGTGTTAGGACATATAATTCCTATCCTCACTATAGAAGTCTACATAGGTCTTTGGTCCTATTTCTTCTCTTGACTAAGACGGATTGACTTGTGGTGTGCTGTGTTTTGTGGTATATAGATTAGAGTTGTGTTCTGACTATCGGTATCTTACACTGTTGAGTATACACTAACACAACTAACACACACTCCTTAACTATGGCCTCTGGCAAACTAACTATGGCCGAAGTGCAGCCCACAGGCGAAGGAATGGGCCTGAGAGGTGATGCACTTTTGCAGTATATACAAGAGGTGGAAAGAGACTTCCGGCAGGAGGAAAGAGAGAGAAGAAAGCGGGAAGCGGACCTGGAGGATAGAAAGTTAGCCTTGGAGGAAAAAAAGTTAGAAGCTGAGCAAAAGAAGTTCGAATCTGAACAAGAAGCTAGGAGACTTGAGCGAGAGCATGAGTACCAAATGCCGGAACTCGAGCTCAAGGCACAAACCAGTAGAGATACTGAGGGAGCAGTAGGAGGTTCTTCACTCCCTGGTTCACCCACCTTAGGTAGACATGGTTACCATGCCATGAAGTTTCCTCTTGCAATTTTTGAGGAAGACAAAGAGAATATAGATCAGTTCCTACAGAAATTCGAGGCTATGTCTGCCGCAATGGGTCTCTATAAAGACAAATGGTGTCTGAAATTATCCCAAGGTTTGCGCGGAACAGCGTTTGAGGTCTATGCCCGTTTACCGGCCGGACACGAGACCGATTACGATGCGTTGAAAGAGGCGTTATTAAAACGGTTTGAAATGACTTCACACACGTACCGGAAGAAGTTTCGGTCTGCGAAACGCGAACCGGGTGAGTTATTCGCCGCATATAGCCTGCGACTCAAATCCTATTTGCATAAATGGATGGAGTTAGCCGGATTTGCGAAAGACTACGAAAGACTCGAAGAATTAATGATCGTCGACCAAATGCGAAAGCATATGTCGAAACCGCTCAAAACGTTCTTGGGAGAACAGGGGGCGGAAAGGTCAGACGTGGTTGCAAAATTGGCGGAAAGGTACGTCGTAGTACATGGGGAGGCTAGTGATACCTGTCCCACTAGTACTAAAGGTCAGGACAAGTCTGACAAGAAGAAATTTAAAAGCTCTCAGCAGAAAAAGGTAGAGTCTTCAGAAAGGTCCACAGAAAAGAGTCCTGAGAAATCAAAAGATGGGAGTAAGAACCCGCCTAAATCTTCCCCGAAGAAGAATTGGAAGGGAAAATGGTGTTTGATTTGCAAGGAGCCCTCTCATAATACGAAAGATTGCAAAGCGAAGGCTAAGAGCTCTCACTTCGCAGCCTGCCTTGTGGATCCAAAGGCGGTTTCCACCGAAAAGGTCGAGGTCGTTGAAAGGACTATGGACCAAGAACGACCACCAGTGGTAGAGCTTGTGGAAGTAAACGGCCAACAGGTGGAGTGTTTTTACGACACTGGCCTGGATGGCGAAGCCGTAATTGCTGCCAGTCTGGTGCGACTAGACTAACTCACTGGGGAGAGCATCGAGATACAGCCTGCCATGAAGAGTGCTGTCGCCATGACGTTACCAATAGCCAATGTGGATATTAGCTCCAGATACGTCACGGGCTTCATTCCAGCAGCGGTATTACTCGATCCCCTATATCCCGTGATCCTGGGAAGTAAATATGTATTTCTAGGGGTGCCGAAGGAGCCAATCCACCTAGGCGACATACATAAATGCGACCACGCGAGAAAAGACGACAGATGCAACAAGCTCGATACCCTTGCTAGAGGATTTGCGTCATGCCCAGAGCAACGACGCGACTCTGTGTCATTGCTACCAGAAGCTGCAGAAAAGTGCTGACCCACCGCAACGGGGGCAGTACTATCTGAAAAATCGGCTGCTCTACCGGAGAGCCGGAAGGGGAGATGAACTGCACGGACAGTTGGTGGTCCCGAAGGACTACCGTCTTCAACTTCTTCAGAGGGAACACACCATATCCGGTAGTAATCTATCCGGGAATGGACATATGAGTGTCAGAGCGACACTGCAGCGGATTTCCGGTCATTATTATTGGCCCGGAATGACTGGTGATATACGCCGGTTAGTAAAGTCTTGCTCAGAGTGCCAGAAGGCAACACCCAAGAATCGGAATAAGACTAGATTAGCGCTTAAGGTGGGAGATGGAGCATTATTGTGGGGTCCCGGAAGGACCAATATGCTCGAAGTAGGGTGGCAAGGACCTTTTCCCGTGGTCAGGGTAGTGTCCAAGTCCAACTACGAGATCCGGATCGGGGGAATTTTGAGAATTTTCCATGCAAATCTCCTACGGAAACCCGAGGAGAGGTCCGGTGAAAAATCTCCACAACTGTTGGCGATGGCAGTCGCAGGGAATAAGGTTACAGGTCCAGACGGGGACCAAGCAGACCCAGTATTACATAGGGAGGACTATGGGAACGTACGGGGTAGGTCCGATTGTCCACCCAGCGATAAGGGAACACTCATACGTCGGGAAGAGACCCAGAGGGAAGGATTCCCTAGTAACCTTGTTCAGAAGGGAGGGTAGCGTCGGGAAAGGCGTGTGAGGCCCGGAACTCCGTTCGATCACAGACTGACCAACCTCGCTGTTGAAAGAGATGGCTAGGGAAGCCACAGTCCAGAGGGGTCTGGAGGATTACAAGTTCCATCGAGAACGATACCGTTGATCCCAAGGCGTTAGCGTAGGGAAACAGAGCGGTAGTAACGACACGGTTACAGTAGGGATCAGAAGATCCACCTGTAATGTGACCCGTCGCGTACGCGAGTCGGTGTTTCGGCCGGCCGAACGTAACAGCTCGACGGGCGAGTGCGAGTGACTGTTGCCAGTCTGGGCTTGTTAGAAGTCCCAGCAATGCTTGTATGGGATGGTGTACCCTTTCGGGTACCTTCAGTCCATCTATCTTTGATGGATTTGGCCACCTCCCAGAAGCTCAACGCGCGCTGAATGCGTTGGTCGTTGGTGCTTCAGCCCTACAACATTACAGTTGAATACCTTTTCGGTAAGGAGAATGTTGGGGCTGATTTATTTCTGTCTTGGAATCCGGCCCCGGAGGAAGAGGTTGAGATCACTCGGACTGAACCTCCTGAGGAAAAAAATCGACTCGGTCAACTCTCATAAGAGAGGGCCTATGTCGCAGAACTCACTGGGTCCGCCTCGTGATGTTTCTGCTGAAGAAAGGTTCGGTCAGACATCGGAGATTCGGGTGACGAAAATTTACCAGTGAAAGGGAAGTAACCAGTAATTTGACTCAACCCGACCCGAATCGTTGCTCACCCTTTAAAATTATTCCCGTAGGTTGGTGGCGGAACAGGTTTAAGGGCAAAACCGACTGCGCATGTCTGACTGCGCAGTCGATTGTCCCGGAACACATGATCAGTAGGAGACAAAGGTTGCAGGCAGGCAGTCGACATTTTGGCCCAGTGCTAAGGGAGAGAGAGCAGGACGCCGTGTCTTGACGAGGGTTAAAGACTTCCGACATCATGTCCAGTTGCAGTGACAAACTTCTCGTATCCACTGTCGTGCTGTTTGTGTGAAGGTATGTGTACCACCTTTTTCTTAACTAGTGCGGTGATTCGAATTATGTGATTTCGCTAACGCGTGTACTGACCGTCGCGGGAAAGGAGGTCACGTGTGAACAGTGGCAAGCTTGTAGTTTACGACTGTAAAATTAAGCCTGTGGCAAACGCGTGTGTAGCAGCATTGTACTGCTAAGATATTTCATAGGTTAGCAGCGCGCGGCATATTTACAGCCCCTGTTGATCGGGAAAATCGGGTTCAGGGAAGTGAGACCTATAATTCGAGTTCACACATGGCCAACTTTATAACCTCGAGCGTCGGCGGGGCCAGCGCGGCCGAACCATTACTCACAGCGCTAACGGAAGTAGATTAAGGAGGCGCTTCGGATATATCGAGTGATATATCGATGAAATCGGGCAAGTGCAACGAATCGAATGCACCGGTCGGCCGAACCCTCCGAGGTCGTTTCAAGGTCGTGCCATGAGTCGAGCGTCTGATCACCTGGTGGCCGACCACTGGCTTTCTTCTTGGCTCACATCTGTCTTGTAATTAGTTCCCTCGATGGAATGCCAGCTTACTATATAGTGGTGTCCTGAGGGATTGATAGAGGGAGAAGGGACCATTGCGACAGAATTGTTCATATTGAACATGACACCGTTCTACATGCCCCGACCTGGGACCAGGGAGGGGGAAACGGGGTGTGGATTTCTGCTACAGGGGGATCACCCTGTATATTTATTTGGAGTCATTGGATTGTGCCTAAGGCCTGGTACGACATCAGCGTTGGCGGATAACAGGAAAGAGGGTGAGGAAGTACTGCCATCGGCCCTCCTTTAGGGCCCTTCCATCTATAAGTACAATTAACTCACTAACCACATGTGTTGTCTAGCTATGTTTCAGCAGAGACCCATATCTCAGACATCAACCTTAGCCAATCCTCGTTCGTCGGAGAAAGAGGATGTAGGTGGACAGCTTCCACTTTGGTTCTAGGTCCAGTCTGTCCTCGACCATTTGAGCAGCCAGTGAAGGAGTGCGGCCCTTATGGGAAGAGTCCACATGTCTGAGTAAGGGGGACTTAAGTGTATCTGCTGTGGGTAAGTCTGATTCATGGTGCTCTCACTGAGTGTTATCCTCCACAGATTCTATCTTGTTGAGAGCAGAGCCATGATCTGGGGACGAGTCCAGTGATCCGGACTAGGGCGATAGCCGGTGTGAACAGCTTGGAAGTCCACTACCTCAGCGAACAGTACTTACAATCGAGAGTACGTCTCAGGATGGGCTCCAGCTAACGCCTCGCCCACTCCACGTCTGATAGCCCAGGTTATGTGTCATGACAGCACCATATCGCCTTGTTCGTTACTCCAGCGGGGCAAGTATCTTGTTGTTGTTAGTGTCCCCACTGTGAGCCTGACTGACTGCCTTCATGCCAAATTGTTATGATGTCTCCGCTACCAAGTGCCTGGTACCCTGTGGTGCCTGATATTGTGGAAGAACTTCTGTCTGTTTTGAACTTTATCTACAGTGCCACGTTTTAGCGAGGGAGGTATCTGTGCTGTGGTATCTGCGCTATGAATTGGAAGATCTGCGCGGGTTGCATAGACAGTTAGGACTGCTACTACCATTGAGTGAGAGATCACCCTCGTCCTATACCCGCAGTACCATCGATACTTCCAGACGCTTCAGAGGAGTGTTCTATTTACTCAGCTCCCAAGAGACAGTCTTTATCCTTACCATAAGGTGATCTAGATTGCAGGTACGTCATCCACCGGAGGTCCAAGTACCAGTGAGTCTACTCGCCAGCGATCCTATCCAAGTGGAGAAACCTATACCTGGAGGGAGACCTGAGAGACTTGGTGAGCGTGTCTGACTTACCCAATAGTGTGACTTGAGGCCCTGACGATGATGACACATCCTCCAGGAGGCTGCTTTATCCTTGTCACGTCTTATCTCGCATAGATACTGCAAGGTCTATCTCAGAATCATCATCATTCTCATTCATCCATTCATCTTGTATAATACACCATATTGTTAACATAGTTAGCTGCCAGAGTTGCGTCATGAGTTCAGGACGAAGTTTGAAAGGGGTAACGTCCCTTAGTTGAGAGTGAGGGAGATAGGGTTCCAAGGGCCGAAGGGGTTGTGGACTGAGGTCACCTATGTCCCAGGGCTAAAGGTATCCCGTTGTTAAAGTGTGATAGCAGGTTCCCCTCACCCCAGGGAGTGCTACGACAGGGAGTTTGGCATATGCTACTATAGGGTGTATTTTTAATGACTGTGCAGTGTTCGAAAATATTGCCGGTCCAAGTTTTGTATTCACCCTCTGTAATGTACATGCAACATAATAGGTAAATACAAAACTTGGACCGGCAATATTTTCGAACACTGCACAGTCATTAAAAATACACCCTGTACAACATCTAGCACAAGAATGGAAGTTGAGGCTGTCACGATATCCTTCTTAAAGCTGGAGGACAGCACAGCCAGACATGTGTTTGTGGCGTACTCACAGAATGCTTCGGGAAATGGACATTGGCGTGCGTGTATGTCCTGGTGGAGTGGCTAGCATCGCTCGACAGGACGTAAGTTTAGAGCACATTATGAAAGCGCTGACCAGGGCACACGGGTGAGCGGGGCAAAGACGTGACTGATAGACTAGCTGCTGCTGCCCTTTGTGGGTGGAGAGCTACTTTATGATACAGGTGATTTAACCAGAAACATGGGATCGAGTGGACAGTGCAGCTGAGCAGATGGAGTATCCGTATCTACAAAGACTGGCTCCGTGGGATGTGAGTAGAGGGTCGTCTGAACCATACTCCACGCGTAGAGGAAAGGCCAGGCGGACTTTTACTGAAGTTGCTACTGGAATAATCAGCATGGACACTCCTTGGTGGCCTTTGAACAGGGTGACGTGGCACGTTTAGGGATGTCCCGGGTGCGGTGATGTGGATTCTTACATTCAGTATTAAGTTTTACTGTTACATTCACAATTTATGACTGAATGTATAGTGAAACCGCGTTCGAAACACAGCTGCGTTGGTTTTTTTTATGAAATGGTATGCGTGCAGGTCGTTCAGAAAGCAATGGCAAACTACTGAATGTAAAATTGTCTAGAAATCACGAACAGCCAAATAATGTTGAGGTTGACTGCTACAGACGTAAAGAATATGCAACTAACAGATAGTGAAATGCAGGGTTCACAGTTCCTCGACATACCAGGTTGACGATTCGAAACCATCATTTTGCCATCTGGAAACGTCCATTGATTTCGATGGTATGAAGTGTCGATCGTTCAGAAAGCAATGGCAAACTACTGAACATAAGATTGATTTGTAAATCACAGGCAGCCAATGAATCTGGGGTTGGTTGCAACGCCCTGTAAATGACATGCAAGTAGCTTATCGTGCTTGCAAGTTTGTCCTATTCCAGTTATAATTATGTCATTTTACTTTCAGTCTTGAAAAACTAAACATTACCTAAGAATATCTAACGCTCACTTTCAGGAAGATATGAGATTTGCTAGCATGTCCTTGACCAGCATCAGTGCACGCTACAGACGGACAAACGAGTCGGGGGTACCAGGAATCGGGCCTCAGGTCTTCTGTGGAGTCGGTTAAAGATACATGGTCTTGTCCTGTCAGATGGGCACAGAAGCTTCCAGTACATTTTTGTGCACAGGAGAAGGTATGTGCTGAAGCTTCAAATAGCATGCCGTTGATCTCATAGTTGTCTACGTTTGTGTGAGTGCATATCATCTGGGAGTATAGCTCTTGACTAATATCCTATATGGCTGTTGATCTCATGGTTGTCTACGATTGTGTGAGTGCATATCATCTGGGAGTATAGCTCTTGACTAATATCCTATATGGCTGTTGATCTCATAGTTGTCTACGATTGTGTGAGTGCATATCATCTGGGAGTATAGCTCTTGACTAATATCCTATATGGCTGTTGATCTCATAGTTGTCTACGATTGTGTGAGTGCATATCATCTGGGAGTATAGCTCTTGACTAATATCCTATATGGCCGTTGATCTCATAGTTGTCTACGATTTGTGTGAGTGCATATCATCTGGGAGTATAGCTCTTGACTAATATCCTATATGGCCGTTGATCTCATAGTTGTCTACGATTGTGTGAGTGCATATCATCTGGGAGTATAGCTCTTGACTAATATCCTATATGGCCGTTGATCTCATAGTTGTCTACGTTTGTGTGAGTGCATATCATCTGGGAGTATAGCTCTTGACTAATATCCTATATGGCCGTTGATCTCATAGTTGTCTACGTTTGTGTGAGTGCATATCATCTGGGAGTATAGCTCTTGACTAATATCCTATATGGCCGTTGATCTCATAGTTGTCTACGTTTGTGTGAGTGCATATCATCTGGGAGTATAGCTCTTGACTAATATCCTATATGGCCGTTGATCTCATAGTTGTCTACGATTGTGTGAGTGCATATCATCTGGGAGTATAGCTCTTGACTAATATCCTATATGGCCGTTGATCTCATAGTTGTCTACGTTTGTGTGAGTGCATATCATCTGGGAGTATAGCTCTTGACTAATATCCTATATGGCCGTTGATCTCATAGTTGTCTACGTTTGTGTGAGTGCATATCATCTGGGAGTATAGCTCTTGACTAATATCCTATATGGCCGTTGATCTCATAGTTGTCTACGTTTGTGTGAGTGCATATCATCTGGGAGTATAGCTCTTGACTAATATCCTATATGGCCGTTGATCTCATAGTTGTCTACGTTTGTGTGAGTGCATATCATCTGGGAGTATAGCTCTTGACTAATATCCTATATGGCCGTTGATCTCATAGTTGTCTACGATTGTGTGAGTGCATATCATCTGGGAGTATAGCTCTTGACTAATATCCTATATGGCCGTTGATCTCATAGTTGTCTACGTTTGTGTGAGTGCATATCATCTGGGAGTATAGCTCTTGACTAATATCCTATATGGCCGTTGATCTCATAGTTGTCTACGTTTGTGTGAGTGCATATCATCTGGGAGTATAGCTCTTGACTAATATCCTATATGGCCGTTGATCTCATAGTTGTCTACGTTTGTGTGAGTGCATATCATCTGGGAGTATAGCTCTTGACTAATATCCTATATGGCCGTTGATCTCATAGTTGTCTACGTTTGTGTGAGTGCATATCATCTGGGAGTATAGCTCTTGACTAATATCCTATATGGCCGTTGATCTCATGGTTGTCTACGTTTGTGTGAGTGCATATCATCTGGGAGTATAGCTCTTGACTAATATCCTATATGAATGTTGGTGGTCGCAGTGATATTCAAAAGCGAAGGGCCACATAATATATACAGGTGTTTAACAATTATTCTATAGCTCGCCGTAATGTGTTCGAAATCCCCATAAATCCAAATTATAAATTAACATGGGGTTAAAGTTAGTTGCATATCATTTACAGAATGGAGCAGTCAACCCCAGCATGCTTTGGCTGTTCGTGATTCCTGGGCAAGTTTACGTTCAGTAGTTTGCCATTGCTTTCTGAACGACCGGTATCCATATCATTCATTAAAAACTCAACGCAAGGCGTTCTGCTGTCAAACCGCCCGCAGCTATTTTTCGAATGCGGTATGCGGGATTGTGAACTGCGTCAGTAACCCCTTCTCGACCTAACCTGGGGTAGCCATCGTGAAGTGAGAGTGAGGAAATATCTTGGGAAATAAAGTCGACTGGTCTAATATTGACCTCATAAACAAAGGAGCGCAGATTGGACTGTTAAAATATGGTGCTAGCACTATACATCTAATAGGTCTCAATGCGTGTTAAAGGATTTTAAGTTTCCTTTCACATCCATTCATGTTTAGAAGACGATTTTAGCCGTTTGCCTATGCTCTTATCATCTCTCCTTAGAATATCAGGAAGAGAACTGTACCATCCCCTGCCCTGTAGACTGTCAGACAACAGCCTGGAGCTCCTGGAGCCTGTGCAGTTCTTCGTGTGGAGCCGGGCTGCAGCAGCGGGAGCGAAGAGTGGTGCTGCTTCCAGAGCATGGCGAACGGAGATGCCCTTCATTGTATGCCCACAATAAGGTATAGAGTAGCATCTTAACGATGTATTCCCCTGGTGAATTTAAGCACAGAAGTCGTAAACAATATGTTGCACAATTTATTGCAAACATTTCAGACGAACGAAGAAGAAGAAGGAAAATAAGAAAAAGCAGACGAAGAAGAGGATTAAGAACAACCTCATGACATTATCAGCGTAGTCCCATATCACATTCGCTAATGAGCCTGCCATTTTCTTGGTTAGTACTTGTGAAATGGTGCATGATTTACGTATCTATGTTGCAACAAGAAATATGCAAGCCTGTTATTTCACGTGTAATTATCTACCTAGTTTTTTGAAAACATACCATGTATCATAATAACCTTCCATTTTTGTGGTCGGGCACTCGTGGGGAGAAATAGTTGACGCTCCAGCGCCCGATGGGTGGCATTGGATAGTGTCATCTCGTGTATTGACATATACTAAATAATATACAGTGGCTCGCACTTATAGCGAAAACGAATGTTCTACCACTGTCAACTGTCATTTACTGCCAAGATAGTACCTTGCGGTGTATGGCAGAGGGGTCTTTGAGTCTGAGGAATTAAGGCCGCCTGGCTAGTGCAGTCGCCGCGAACTGTGCAGGTTAGGACTTTCTTTTTGCCCCCGACAGAAAAAATCCAACACCTTACCGACGGATCGAACCCGGGTCACCCGAATGAGAGTCCGGCTTTTCTAGCCACTCGGCCAGCCGCTAGTATCATGTATTGGTTCTGATTGTTGTGTTCGAATGCTTCATGTAGAATTGCTACTTACGGAAACATATATCTGGAGCAGTTAGACACTTCAGTGTTTGTGCTTCCATAGTTACTATCACCAGGTGAAAACCAAACACTAGTATGCGAAGGTATTATTTCTCTGAGTTACGTAAGTAACACTTTGACATACCAAGTCATAATTTTAGTTAGAGAATAACCGTTTGCCAGTCATGACTTATATGTGTGTGTGTGTGTGTGTGTGTGTGTGTGTGTGTGTGTGCGTGTGTGCGTGCGTGCGTGGCTGTATGAATATGTACGTGTGTGTAAGTATTTGTGTATGTGTGCGTATGTATGTATGGGTGTGTATGTGTGTGTGTGTTTGGGTGTGTGTGTATGTGTGTTTACATGTGTAAATGTGTGCATGTGTGTGTATGTTCGTGTATGTATGTGTACATGCATGTGTGTGTATGTGCGTGTATGTTCGTGTATGTGTTTGCATGTGTGTGTATATGTATGCATGAGTGTGTATGTGTGTGTATGTGTTTATATTCGTGTGTATGTATGTGTATGTGTTTATGTTCGTGTGTATTGTGTATGTATATGTATGTGGGTATATGTGTATGTGTGTACATGTGTATGTGCGTGTGTGTTTGTGTGTGTATGTGTGCATGTGAGTATGCGCGTGTATGTTTGTTTATGCGTGTACATGTGTGTGTATGAGTGTGCGTATGTGTGCGTATGTTTGTGTGCTTGTGCGTGTGTGTGTGTGGGTGTGTAAGTGTGTGTATGTATGTATGTGTACGTGTGAGTATGTGTGTATGTGCATGTGTGTGACGGGACAGCCCCGGCAGCATCCGAATTACACAAGTTTGAAAGGAATTAAAGAGCCCACAAGAATTATTCTATAATTCTCTAAGTAAAAGAATAATTGTCCACCAGAAAATAATCTAGTCCCCAACCAAGGAATAAGGAAAAACTAACAGAGATTGAAAAGAAGAGAAAATTACATTTTGACCACGCAAGCCCCATCATTTCTGTAATGCTAGGTCTGAGAAAGCTTTGATGTCCAGATCAAACGTAAAAACCAAACACCACGGCACCAGTCGGCGGGCGCTTTCAAAGGTGGAAAACTCATTGTTTTCAGTTGATACATCGCGGAGCCAGTCAGTTGAGATTGACGTGTTAGTTTAGAATCCTGCGTGTTAGTTTAGAATCCTGCGGTTGGAATAGGGACTGATACCTAACACCTTACGGTTAACATGACCTAACGTGTAAACCAGCCACGGCAGAATGGGAGATAAGAGGGTCAGCCAGACCCGTCTGAAATGTGTGATCCAAAGACGGCAATTAGGACCAGATGCTTAACACCTCACTGCAATAAGGGGGCAAAGTAGGAACACATGGCTGACACATTCCTGCCAGCAACCGGGAAGGCTTGTGTTAACAACCGATTGGTATGTAGTTATGACGCACCGTCTATTGCATCGCTAGCGAAGCATGTTTTATTGTTTCAGGCCGTGGTGGGGCATCGGTCAATTTGATTGACAAATGAAACTACCGTCCACAGGAAAGGAGGAGGGGTGAAAAGAATTTGGCACTTAATCCATCTAGGTAAATCGTCCAACATGGAAAATAGGTGGAGCTAACAGGAACTTGGACATAGTAATTAGCTAACCTGGAAACTAGCCAGGAACGGAGAGAATAAAACTACATGCATGGCCAGCAAGACTTCAGACGCAAATTTACAATAGCATTCTTAGGATACCTACTGGAGAAATATTAACATTTTGTTCTGTTGGACTTCTGTACGAAGTCGTATGACAGGATTTCCTAGCTATAACCCAGGTAATACCATTACTCTGATTAGTTTGTCTGCTAGTCTGAAGGCTTGTGTAGTTTTCTGTTTCTACATATTCTCCCAAACTTTACACTCGTGGATTTTCTTTGTACTTAATGTTCCAGTTTCTAGATTCACTATTACACTGTGAACTTTATCTTCTTCTTTCATTCACCACTTGGTTGTCTGATTTGTTGTATGTGATAATTTGGAGAAATCCATTATCCAAGCTACATGAGCGTGTGGCTTATTCATGTACAGTAGATACATTTAAATTCATCCTGTATGATGTTAAACATTGGGGAGACTGACTACTTAGGAGACATTCCTGAGAGCTACCAGTCTCTTGATAGCGTCCAATTAACATTGATTATTTGGACCAACACTTTGAGTGCCTACCACGATTGTGGTGAAACCACTTGGTTTGAGGAATGGCACCAGTTCCCCGTGTCTGCATGATGTCTGCATGAGGACAGACATGACTTAGGACTTTCAATATCCCAGACAGATTCAGGGAAGGCATTTAATGTTCGACAGGTACTGTGCGACCAGTCCTTCCGACAAGACGGAATGAATGAATCAGAAAGGGAGAAAGTGAGGTGAACTTATATGGGAAACACTGCATTACATAAATGTATGTGAATATGTATGTTTTAAGCTATAGATGTTCTAAATAGTTTTATGAATATATACATATATATATTTATTTATTTAGAACTGATATATGTTTATGTAACATGTCATCATATATCATCATACCATCATATATTATGACTTGTACGTATGTTTATATGAATGTATAGACATATGTGTTTGAGATGTGTAGATGTAGATACTACCCATCTCCGTTCGTTTCATTCCAGATCTCTTAGGAGCAATGGACAGTCAACAACCCATATCAGGAAGTGACTTAGCCTTGTGAGGGACCAATTTGGACTCCTTCAATCTGACAGTGAACTGCGTCTCACTGGGGGAAGCATGACCTATGTGACCTCTTAAGTTACTAATACCATATTATAATCATCATCATCATCATATGATCATCAATAGCAATAATAAACACAGTTGTTGTATTTTAAAACTCAATTTGTCCGTATAATTCTAAATGTTTATAAATGTTTGTGTAGCGTATCAAGTACACACATTATTGTATCATTTAGTGGGGGTTCACACATATTGTCCAGAAGTGGGAATCTATGTCCGGGAGGTATCTTGCCTATGCAGTCATAAGTAACCAGATTACGTTGCATGTCTTAACTCCTCCTTTCTCACTTCTGGTGATACCATGTACAGCCAAATCTATATAGATATATTATATCTTCAACGAGCCACTTCTTGGCTGTTTTCTTGAGTATCAGGGACAGTGTCTTAAATCAGCATAACAGACATTTGTTCCACGTTTTCTCTCTGGGATTAGTCAGTGGTAATTAGTCCCTTCTGACAGAGTTAGGGGATCTCAAACTACATCCAGAACTAACCACCAGTAGAAGAAAATGATTTTGGCTGAGTGGTTGCCCATCTGGGATCTAACACCAGCCAGTTGGTGACAATGTGTGTATGTGTGTATATGTGTATGTTCGTGCATGTATGCGTATATGTTTGTGTGTGCGTGTATGAATGCATGCATTGTATGCGAGGGAGTGTGTATTTGTATGTTATTGAGTGTGTGCATAACTGTGAGAGCTTGTGCAAATGATGTAATTATGCCTGCAGGTATGTATGTGTGCATGTGTGTTTATGGATGTGCGTGTGTACGTATGTCTGCCTGTCTCATAACATAGTAATATGCATTGTTTATGTTTACAACATCCAATTGACAATGTTGTTATCCTATGTGAATGTAACATGCACAATTAATGAACGAAAGATTAGTGATTGGAAGGGCCGAGTATAAAATGGGCCTGCGTAACCCTTTGAAAATAAAGTTTGATTGCTTGATTGATTACTTGAGTTGAGGAAGCCATACTTTGAAATACCACGCCATGACTTATTTGAGTTGGGGAAGTAATACTTACCATCTGACCTCTGTGAGCTGGTGAAGTAATACTTTGACATACCAAATAATAATATATATGAGTTAGCGACGTATCACATTGACATACCAACTCATAACAACAATCCTTACTTCTGTCTAGGTTGGGCCAGCTATTGACTGTTGGTCTATTTTTAATATAAACTGGGGGTTGCGTGGTCTCGAGGTACGGTGTCCGCCTCGAGTGCTGGAGGTCCCGGGTTCAAGCCCCGGTGTGGACCGGTATCTTTTCACGTGGACTTCCAGTAATAAAATTGCATCTGGTCTCTGGGTAGTGAGATCGGACGCCCGTGTGTATTGTTGCGCACGTAAAAAATCCCTTGGCAGTTGGAAATCGAAAAAGAGTAGCCTAACGGCGCTGCCCGGGCAAAATTTTGAGTTAAAAATCTACCCAAAGTATTTCAGGATCCTCGCCGTGCTACGGAGTTCGTGCATTGAGCTGAGTTTCTCCAAACTCAGGTTTGAGTTAGGAGAAGAACGGAGCATTTATGGGTTACACCCGTATGCCGTGATGTTGATCCGTCGACTAAACTAAACTAAACTTAATATAAACACTGAGACGAAAACCCCTATCCCCTAGATGACAAACCACATACTTAAGACTCCTATCTCCATGCTGACAAACCACATACTTAATACTCATATCTCCATGCTGACAAACTACATACATAAGCCTCCCATCTCCTGAATGACAAACCACATACATAAGCCTCCCATCTCCTGAATGACAAACCACATACTTAATACTCATATCTCCATGCTGACAAACCACATACTTAATACTCATATCTCCATGCTGACAAACTACATACTTAATACTAATATCTCCATGCTGACAAACCACATACTTAATACTCATATCTCCATGCTGACAAACTACATACTTAATACTCATATCTCCATGCTGACAAACTACATACTTAATACTCATATCTCCATGCTGACAAACTACATACTTAATACTCATATCTCCATGCTGACAAACCACATACTTAATACTCATATCTCCATGCTGACAAACTACATACTTAATACTCATATCTCCATGCTGACAAACCACATACTTAATACTCATATCTCCATGCTGACAAACTACATACTTAATACTCATATCTCCATGCTGACAAACCACATACATAAGCCTCCCATCTCCTGAATGACAAACCACATACATAAGCCTCCCATCTCCTTAATGACAAACCACATACATAAGCCTCCCATCTCCTGGATGACAAACCAAGCATCCGTTCTTCTGCGTGACAAATCACATACATAAGCCTCCCATCTCCTGAATGACAAACCACATACATAAGTCTCCCATCTCCTGGATGACAAACTACATACATAAGCATCCGTTCCTCCGCGTGACAAATCACATACATAAGCCTCTCACTCACACATGTGTTATTCATTGCTGGTGTGATCAGACATGTATTCGCAACCAGGAAACTCAAACGAAAGTCTGCAGTGTGGAATGTAACTACCATATCTGGAGGATCGAGGATTGGGGCCAGTGCATACCAAACGGAGCTAGAGCTTGCGGGGAAGGAACACACAACAGAACTGTCAGGTAAGAGATCTGTGAGCTTCCATCGCAGTCAAGTAGTTTTATTTTTAGGTTATTCTACTTGTACGGAAGCTAATCATGGACAGTTAGTCGGCGTGTGAGGAATTGTGTGGAAGCTGCGTGGTATGGCATGTCACGAGAACGGGAAAGCTAGAGTATGTCATCATAAAGGGACAGTTGGGGGTGGGGGAAGATACTAGACAGTTTGACATCATTGTATGGAGGAAAATCAGTGTCAGAAATGATTGGCAGTACATGA
This sequence comes from Cepaea nemoralis, assembly GCA_014155875.1. Lineage (NCBI taxonomy): Eukaryota > Metazoa > Mollusca > Gastropoda > Stylommatophora > Helicidae > Cepaea > Cepaea nemoralis. The sequence goes on along the minus strand of JACEFZ010005171.1, from coordinate 39,253 downwards.
GACAAAGGGCTGTGGACTGACATGATCACCAACAATACACGGCATTAACTATAAGAAAACAGAAATTATATATAGTTATAAATGCACATAAACAACTGAACTATTTACTTGCACAGTGGGGGATTTATTGTTTCGTTGCTACAAGTATAACAAACATTAGATGGGAGTTTTTGAATGCTTTCATGGCTTTTCATCTAAATATGTCTCTCTGTGAATATGTCTGTCTGTCTGTCTGTCTGTCTGTCTGTCTGTCTGTCTGTCTGTATGTCTGTCTGTCTGTCTGTCTGTCTGTCTGTCTGTCTGTCTGTCTGTCTGTCCGTCTGTCTGTCTGTTTCTGTCTGTATGTCTGTCTGTCTGTCTGTCTGCCTGTCTGTCTGTCTGTCTGTCTCTCTTTTCTACTTTTATATCTCTCCCTGTGTATGTCTCTTGTCTCTCTCTCTCTCTCTCTCTCTCTCTCTCTCTCTCTCTCTCTCTCTGTCTCTGTGTATATATCTGTGACTCTCCCTGTTTCTTTCTATTCTCTCCCTCACCTCCATGTCACTCCCTCTATCTCTCTCTGCCTCAGTGCCCATATAGCTATGTTACACATACATGCATTGTGTTTCCCTCTATCTCTGTCTGTCTCAGAGACTATATATCTGTGTGTGTGTGTGGGGGGGGGGGGAGTGTTACTCACACATACATACAATGTGTTTCCCCCTATCTTCACGAGACTCCTCTTGCCTCGGTGTCTCTATATCCATGCTACACACACACACACACACTCACACACACACGCAGATACACACACACACACACACACACATACACACACACACATACACATACACACACATTGTGTTTCCCTCTTCATCATTTGCCCTCCCCAGGTGTGTGTCACTTAGCACTGAGGGCTCCGAGATGACAGTGGACGAAAGCTACTGTAGCTACGATGACCTACCTCAGGCGGTCAAGCAGTGCTCGCTGCCCTGTCCCGGAGAATGCGTCATGTCCGAGTGGTCAGACTGGTCACTGTGCAGACAGGTAAGCCCATGATACCAGGTCTATGAGAGAAAGTATAAAACATGCCCCGTCTGGTATCTCTGGACCACACAACCTGAAGAGAGTCTCATATCAACCCATCCCATTTTATTCCCCCTGTACCTTGCGGTGTCGAGGTGAAGCATAAACAGCGGGAGAGTGTCCGTTTATGGGTTTCATGTATACAGGCAATATAATGGTAAAGATACTCTGTCTCCGGCATTCGTGCAGCGCTCAAACAAACTCAAAATCCTGTCCTAGAAGACTGTCCTGACTTCTTCTAACTGAGCGAGGTATTCTGGCAGACTGGAGCGACCCTTCGTGGCGAGGTATTCTGGCAGACTGGAGCGATCCTTCGTGGCGAGGTATTCTGGCAGACCTTCGTAGACCTGTGAAGACTTCAAGCGACCATCCTGTCTGTGACCCATGCTGGAATTGATTGATTGATTGATTGATTGATTGAGCTTTATTTTAGAAGGGTTACAAATTGGACACGCAGGTCCGTCTTACATTCTGCCCTTCCAGTCACTCATCTTTCGTTCATCAATAGTGCATGATGCATTTACATAGAAAAAAAAAAACATTGTCAAATGAATGTTGTAAACATAAACAATGCATATTACCATGTTATGAGACATATTCCAAACTCGCCCACCCACCACACACACACACATACCCCACGCACACAACCCCTCAACCACGAACACACCCCAGGCATACATATATGTCCCACCCACCCATCCTCCACCCACTCAGCCAAACACACATCCCCAACCACACATTCCCCTACCCACACAATCATCCCCTGCCAACCCACACATCATGCACCCACCCACACACACCCCATTCACACTCCCTCAAGAACAATCTCCCCCAACCCACACATACATCCCACACCGACCCCTAAACACATCCCCAACCCACACACAACTCCCACCCACACTATCTCCCCACCCACACACATGCCACACCCATCTCCCATCCAACACACTCATTCACCAACACATTCTCTACACATTCTCCACCCATCCACTTACACACCCCCAATCACTCATCCCCCATCCACTCATCCCTCAACCACGCATCCCCCACCATCACACACATCCCCTCACCAACTCACACATACAACGCCCACACACACCATCCACCCATACACAATCCCCCACTCATACACACATGCCACACACATCCCCCACCCACGTACTCATTGCTCAACCAATCACACCGACACATCCCGCACCCACACATCCCGCACCCACCCATCAACACATACCTCTCCAACCTACCCACCCACACTCACACACCCCAGCCACCCAGCCAAACTCACATCCCCCACCCTCACACATCCCTCATCCACCCGCACATCCCACTCCTAACCACGGCTCCCCCATCCACCCACCCACCCACACATCTCCCCACACATCTCCCACCCATCCACACTTACCCCACCCACACACCCCCACGCACAAAGACATATCCCCCACCCACATACACATCCCCACACTCATCCCCACACCTATCACACACCCATCCGCCAACCCACACACATCCTCCACACCCACACATCCCTTATCCACCAACACACACATTCCCCACCCACACAACCCCCCACCCACCAACAACCACATACTTCCAACCATCCCACACCTACACACACATCCCACACCCGCACACACATCCTTTACCCACCCACCCACACATCCTTTATCCACCCACACACATCCCCCACACACAACCAATCCACATATACACCCCCACACATCCCACATACACAAACATCCCCCACATACATATTCACACACACACACACACACACACACACATCCTCACATCTAGACACATACGTGATGCCCCATATAATAACTGAAACTAGTATGAACAAACTCCCACACTTTACACACACATGCAGTGACGATTGTCGTGAGCATTCTCGCAAAACTGTAGAAAATGGAGAAAAAATTGTACATATACATTTTGTAACGTAAAAATTTGTGATGCAATTCAACTCTCTCTCTCTCTCTCTCTCTCTCTCTCTCTCTCTCTCTCTCTCTCTCTCTCTCCTCTCTCTCTCTCTCTCTCTCTCTCTCTCTCTCTCTCTCTCTCTCTCTATATATATATATATATATATATATATATATATATATATATATATATATTTCTTACACCCTTCCACACACACACACACTCCCTCACTCACACTCACTAACTCTCTCACTCACTCTACAATAATGTGCATGTGTTAATATTATACATGATAAACTCAAGTGGCATACAAATTGATATCTCGTAATATGAAAGATGAGAATACATTAAAAAAAAATTGGAATAGCATGTTACATGACATGCGTGCTCTAAACTCTATCTCTCTCTCTCTCTCTCTCTCTCTCTCTCTCTCTCTCTCTCTCTCTCTCTCTCTCTCTCTCTCTTTAGTACAGGAGAGCCTGGTGTATGATATCACGATATCTAGGGTGAGAAAAGAGATGGATGCAATCACAGTGGCAAAACGCTGGCTGGAGGACAAACAGCACACAGCTGTCGTGATTGTAACGGACTCAGAGAGCATGCTAAGAAATGTAAAGAAATGCATGCTTCGTGATGAGTGGCATGCTTCAATTTTGTGGTAAAAAGGCAGTGATAGGGAGCATCTGTTGAATCTTTCCCCTAGACATATTGGTGTGATGGGAATGAGCATTGTTTGGGTGTGCAGTTTTGGGTGGGATATGGTGCGCAATAAATCAGACGTGGTCAGGGTAATTTCGGATGGTTCTTGTAGTGTGGAAGAACAGATCAATCATCATGGCTTGGGGAGAATGGTGTTCCAGGGAGTGACCAGAGGATCAGAACTCCGAGGAAAGGCCAGATGGACACAGACTGCTACTGGTGCCTTTTGCATTGGGGCTCTTCGCTGTCTGTTGATTACGGAGCACGTATGGGAATGTCCAAGGTGCTATGTTGTCGGTGGTTCTTGACTTATTTCAACACAGGAAAACAAATGGTCTATTACCGACAAGTGCAGGTATTACTAGATATCTTTGCAAAAGCATAAGAGCCGTCGAATGAAATGGATAAGGCAAATCAACAGAAAGGATGTCAACAAAAAAAATTATGAGAGATGTAAACAGAAGAGAAGTCAAATACAATAAATGGGTCGTATCAACAGTAAAAAAAAAGCCAAATTAACTATCTGAGACATATCAACAGAAGAAAAGGAATAGAGAGATGAACATTACAATGTAAAATAAGACCGTGAACTAGACAGCAAAGCAGACATTACAATGGTGAACTAGGCAGTCCTGCAGTCATTACAGTGGTGAATTAGACAGTACGGCAGTCATTGCAATGGTGAACTAGACAATACTGCAGACATTACAATGATAAATTAGACAATACTGCAGACATTACAATGATAAACTAGACAATACTGCAGACATTACAATGATAAACTAGACAATACTGCAGACATTACAATGATAAACTAGACAATACTGCAGACATTGAAATGATAAACTAGACAATACTGCAGACATTACAATGATAAACTAGACAACACTGCAGACATTACAATGATAAACTAGACAATACTGCATACATTACAATGATAAACTAGACAATACTGCAGACATTACAAAGGTGAACTAGACAATACTGCAGACATTACAATGATAAACTAGACAATACTGCAGACATTACAATGGTGAACTAGACAATACTGCAGACATTACAGTGATAAACTAGACAATACTGCAGACATTACAATGGTGAACTAGACAATACTGCAGACATTTCAATGATGAACTAGACAAAACTGCAGACATTACAATGATAAACTAGACAATACTGCCCACATTACAATGATAAACTAGACAATACTTCAGGCATTACAATGATAAACTAGACAATACTGCAGACATTGCAATGATAAACTAGACAATACTGCAGACATTACAATGATAAACTAGACAATACTGCAAACATTACAATGATAAACTAGACAATACTGCAAACATTACAATGATAAAGTAGACAATACTGCAGACATTACAATGATAAACTAGACAAGACTGCCCACATTACAATGATAAACTAGACAATACTGCAGGCATTACAATGACAAACTAGACAATACTGCAGACATTGCAATGATAAACTAGACAATACTGCAGACATTACAATGATAAACTAGACAATACTGCGGACATTACAATGATAAACTAGACAATACTGCAGGCATTACAATGATAAACTAGACAATACTGCAGACATTACAATGATAAACTAGACAATACTGCAGACATTACAATGATAAACTCGACAATACTGCAGACATTACAATGATAAACTAGACAATACTGCAGACATTACAATGATAAACTAGACAATACTGCAGACTTTACAATGGTGAACTAGACAATACTGCAGACATTACAATGATAAACTAGACAATAGTGCTGACATTAAAATGGTGAACTAGACAATACTGCAGACATTACAATGATAAACAAGACAATACTGCAGACATTACAATGGTGAACTAGACAATACTGCAGCCATTACAATGATAAACTAGACAATACTGCAGACATTACAATGGTGAACTAGTCAATACTGCAGACATTACAATGGTGAACTAGACAATACTGCAGATATTACAATAGTGAACTAGACAATACTGCAGACATTACAATGGTGAACCTGACAATACTGCAGACATTACAATGGTGACCTAGACAATACTGCATCCATTACAATGATAAACTAGACAATACTGCAGACATTACAATGGTGAACTAGACAATACTGCAGACATTACAATGGTGAACTAGACAATACTGCAGATATTATAATGGTGAACTAGACAATACTGCAGATATTGCAATGGTGAACTAGACAATACTGCAGACATTGCAATGGTGAACTAGACAATACTGCAGACATTACAATGGTGAACTAGACAATACGGCAGACATTACAATGATGAACCAGACAGTACAGCAGACATTACAATGGTGAACCAGACAATACTGCAGACGTCACTGAATCAAACATTTATCCGGCTTATATCTAGTTGCTAGAAACGTTCTACACAAATCCCGAGAATGTGATAGCTCTGCTCCTACATGAACCCTGGGTAGTGGAGCAGACGTCTAGCCATTTTTTGGTTAATGACGATAACATAAGTGGTAACGTTTGCACGGTGCGCACATTAAAATTACCTTTAGAGTGGTGATGTTGGTTTCACAGAGTGTCCATATGGGTCCCACAGAGTGTTGATGTTGGTTTTACAGAGTGTCCATATGGGTCCCACATAGTGTTGATGTTGGTTTCACAGAGTGTTCATATTGGTTTTTTAGAGTGTTGATGTTGGTCCCACAGAGTGTTGATGCTAGCAACATAGAGTGTTGATATTGGCCCCACAATGTGTTGATGTTGGTTTCACAGTGTTGATCTTGGTTTCACAGAGTGCTGATTTTCATTTCACAGTGTTGATGATGGCCCCACAGAGTGTTAATACTGGTTCCACAGAGTCTTGATGTTGGTTTCACAGAGTGTTCATGTTGTTGGTCCCACAGAGTGTTGGTGTTGTACCCACAGAGTGTTGATATTGGCCCCACAAAGTGTTGATATTGGCTCAACAGAGTGTTGATGTCTGTTTCACAGTGTTGATCTTAGTTTCACATCATTTATGTTTGTTTCACAGAGTGCTGATTTTCGTTTCACAGAGTGTTGATGATTGCCCCACATAATGTTGATATTGGTTCCACAGAGTGTTGATTTTGGTTTCACAGAGTGTTGTTGTTGATCCCACAGAGTGTTGTTGTTGGTCCCACAGAGTGTTAATGTTGGTTTCACAGAGTCTTGATGTTGGCTTAAGAGTTTTGATGTTGGTTTCACAGAGTGTTGATGTTGGCCCCACAGAGTGTTGATGTTGGCTTCACAGAGTGTGATATTGGTCCCACAGAGTGTTGATGTTGGTTTCATAGAGTCTTGATGTTGGTTTCACAGAGTGTTAATGTTGGTTTCACAGGGTGTTAATGTTGGTTTCACAGAGTGTTGATGTTCGCCCCACAGAGTGTTGATGTTGGTTTTACAGTGTTGATGTTGGCGTCACATAGTCATGATGTTGGTTTCACAGAGTGTTAATGTTGGTTGCACAGAGTGTTAATGTTGGCCCCACAGAGTGTTGATGTTGGCCCCACAGAGTGTTGATGTTGGCGCCACAGAATGTTGATATTTGTTTCGCTGAGTCTTGATGTTGGTTTCACAGGATGTTGATGTTGGTCCCACATAGTCTTGATGTTGGTGCCATTAAATTACAATATGACTCACATTTGTTTAGGTGTGGCTTGTCGTTAATGATCACTCTCATTGCACCCAGAAAACAGATACTATAATCATTCGTTTTGTGGGTATGTTTTCTAATCTTGAAGCGGCCTGCCCTATTCCACTGCTATTTGCCGGGGGATTTGTCAAGTGCGCTAGGTTTACCTGGTTCTTTGAGTTTTTCGCACTTGTCAGAGAAGGTTGGAAGTTGGATCCACTACCCCGGGATCAGGCGGTGAGAGTACCATCCTCTTCTTTTTATCTTTTTATTAATAAACACGTTACACTGTTAAGACCAGGGTTTCAAGATGCAATGTCAGACTTCATAAAGTGAAAACCCCTCCACCATTGAATAATATTTTATGTGGATTTGAATTTTCTCTTAATTAATAGATCTTTAATTCTATCCCAGCCTTGCAGTGGAAAACAAATTCAAAGTAGAACACGACATGTCTTAAGGATGCCCTCACGAATGGAAGCTTCGTATGTGACTTGTTCCATCAAGCGAGAGGAGCGACCGTGTGAGCGGTGGAAGAATTGCATAGAGTACTCCTGGGAGATTTCCGATTGGACGAGTTGTCTTGTGAATGGTGGGGAGAATGATTGTGGGGTGGGACACACAGAAAGATACGCCTTCTGCAGAAATGAGAACAATCAGATAGTGGAGTCCTTCAAATGTGAGCAGGTAAGCAGTTCTGTGTTTTCATTGATTTTCAATTCTGTGTTGCCATTGGTCAGTAGTTCTCACTTGTCATTGGTCTTCAGTTCCATGTTATCACTGGTCAGCAGTTCTCTGATGTTACTGGTCAGCAGTAATCTTTTGTTATTGGTCTTCAATGTATAATGTCATTGGTCTTCAGTTCGGTGTAACCATTGGTCAGCAGTTCTGTATTGTCACTGTTCAGAAGTTTTATGTTGTTATTGGTCAACAGTTCTGAATTGTCATTGGTCAGCAGTTCTGTATTGTCACTGTTCAGAAGTTTTATGTTGTTATTGGTCAACAGTTCTGAATTGTCATTGGTCAGCAGTTCGGTTTAACCATTGGTCAGCAGTTCTGTGTTTTTATTGGTCAGCAGTTCTATATAATTGTTGGCAGCAACTGTGCATAAAACATCAGAACTGCACTAACTCCTCTCTCTCTCTCTCTCTCTCTCTCTCTCTCTCTCTCTCTCTCTCTCTCTCTCTCTCTCTCTCTCTCTCTCTCTCCCCTCCCTATTCATTTCACTCTTTATGTGCATGTGTGTTTCGCAACACTAATGTGTTGTCTATCCTGTGTATCCTTTGTAAAATTCCATGATTCATCTCGAATCACTAAGTTGTATATTTTTATATTTAAGTGTGGTGTGTGTGTGTGTGTGTGTGTGTGTGTGTGTGTGTGTGTGTGTGTGTGTGTGTGTGTGTGTGTGTAAGAGAGGGGTGGGGAGAGAGAGAGAAATAGATCGTCATGTTTATACATCTTTGTCACTTCCTACTCTAATTTGTCTATGAAACCATACTTTAATTTGCATAATTAGAACAGGGAAGCGTAATAATAAAACAAGCATGCTGTCTTCACGTGGCTTTTATTTAAGTGATAAAGACAACGCAAAGAGAATATTATTAAAAATAAGTATACAGGTATTTTCAAGTTTTGAAATATATTGTATAGTTTTGCAACTCTGGCCAGATTGCACACCTTAGTGGTGTGAAACCTGGTCTATGGCATAGTACCTGTCATGGTCCACATCCGCGGATGTACGAAGGAAAATGAGATCGCAAAGTCGAATACAGGGAAACCACACATCGCCATCCAATGGCTTGCCCTATTCAGGATGTTTGCCCCATAAGGAGTTTTGACATTTCGATCTATCAAAAGCCAGACGTCCTTCATCTGTTGCTGTTATGTGTATGTTATCTTCCTCGGTACTGCTCCAGCCATAGTTATCTTTTCCAGACATTCGTGTCTTACTATGTGATCAAAAATATATCATTTTCCTCAATGTTGGTTGTCTTTATAACAAATTGTCTCCACTGTTTAGTTCTTGTTGTTGGTTATATCTGTTTGTTTAATTTGTCGTGCAATGTACAAGGGGACTTCAAATGAGAACCTTAAATGTTTGGTTTGTGTGTGTGTGTGAATATATTCTGAAAAGGTAAAGAATGAATGTATCATTTTTCGATGAAGTCACCACTGCGTTCAATGCAAGTCCTCAAGCGCCGATACAGTGTTTGGATTCCTGTAGAAAAACATTATCTTGGTCATGTGTGTAACCACTCTGAGGTCACTACTCGGTGTGCCTGACAGAAGTCACGCCATTTTGAAACTTCCTACACCACTCATACACGTGCTGGACTGGCAGGCATGCATCGCCATACTGGACCTTCATTTATATAGATTTCATCCCTTCACTGATCAAAAAACGGATAACAGAACGCTGCTCCTCTTTGGTGCATGTCAAAAGTGGGAGGGAAGGTCATCTTTAAACTGACCTTATGATGTCACCGTGTTCGTGTGCACTGTGATGTCACCTGCTTAACGCTTTACATCCTGAACAATAATATTGACATGTTACGTGACTATGGCGTGGTTATTGTAATTTCTATCACACTTTTAAGGTTTCACGTGAAGCCCCCTCATATTTTAATAATCTTCTTATATTCAAAGACGCGTATATGCTTGCAGCCGATTCCTTAAATGTCCAAGTTTAACACGGATATGTTGCCAAAGGAAAAACTATCCAGAGGTAGTTCTTGGTTATGGCCTCAAGTTCGTGACGGTAGGCAGAGGATCTCTTTATAGAGACACGGATAAAACTAAGAGTATCCAGCTTCAATTCAACAATCACAACTAGAGAGCATATGTTGGATTTTCCTCCCAGGACATGCTGGTGTGGTGGGAAACGAGCAGGTGGACAGATTGGCTGGGTCTGCTCCGATGGGTCGGGTATTGTTACACGATATGGCAGACGTGGTCGGGGTCCTTTGGGATCGCGTGCTATAGTGCTGAAGAACGGGTAGATCAACACGGCCTGGAGAGAATGATGCTGAAAGCGAGTGACCAGAGGATCTGGTCGACACTCAGGACTCTGAGGAAAGGCCAGACGGACACATTATTAGACTACTACTGGTACCATTAGTATTGGGACTCTTCGCTGGCTGTTGAAGATGAGGACGGAGCATTAAGTGAATGTTCCGAGTGCTATGACATCGGTTCTTGACTCAACTCAGCTCTTTATAGAGGCAACGGCTACCTACAGTCGTCGTCCAGCATGGTCACTGCCAAGAATGAATGCAATGACAAGCTGGCAGTCCTACATATGCCTAGAAAAATATAGCAGTCAAATAATTTATGGAGACCATAGAAATAGGAAACAAGATTCACTGGAGGAGTCCCCAGGACCCTATAAACACAATAGGGAAGACCGCACATTTGAACAAAACAACAAGCGGAACAAAAATCTACGTTTCGAAAGGATTTTAAATTGTCTTGCTGGAATGAATTGAAGCGTATTTTATATTGTCTTGCTGGAATGAATTGAAGCGTATTTTATATTGTCTTGCTGGAATGAATTGAAGCGTATTTTATATTGTCTTGCTGGAATGAATTGAAGCGTATTTTATATTGTCTTGCTGGAATGAATTGAAGCGTATTTTATATTGTCTTGCTGGAATGAATTGAAGCGTATTTTATATTGTCTTGCTGGAATGAATTGAAGCGTATTTTGTCTGTCAAAATATTTGTTTCGCTAGCTCGCATTGACCTCAAGCATAGCCCACACTGGACTGATTTTTGCGTGTGGGTTAGCTTTCCCTATTACCAGTGTCCACTCCGACTTCAGAGGTACTTGTAATTTACATCCCCAATTCAAGGGACCAGAAGTCAGAATTTTAGTCCACATGACAAGTGTAAGGTTTGAACCCGCTACCTTGCCATCAATACACCGGAAGTGTAAGAGCGAGCAGTCTTTCCATTCGGCCCTGCTGACGTCGTCAACGTTGATGTTTATTGTTTATTTCTGTTGTTACAGCAGCAATGGCAACCATGTGAATCTTTGAAACAGCGGTAATTATTCATTAAAGTTCACATGTTATTGCAGCTGTTTGGTCCCGTCACCGAGCCCATGGTCGTGTCGTGTGAGATACCGTGTGATATTGATTGTCTGTTGTCAGACTGGTCGGACTGGAGTGCCTGCAGTAAAACTTGTGGATTAGGTCAGTGGTTATGTTATGTGTAAATGGTTACTCTGTTTTTAAGATAATGTATCTTATATTGTTGCTTTGTTTGTTACATTATTGCGTTATTATACATATCCATCTTTGAAGGTTGATTGGTGTGTGAAACCTGTGGACAGATTTTCACTCTTAACTCGTAACAACAGGAAAAAAAAAGAATAGAGAGAAAAACATTAGAATGGAAAATAACATTGTGAACTAGACAATGCTGCAGACACTGCAATGGTGAACTAGACAGTACTGCAGACATGACAGTGGTAAACTAGGTTGTACGGCAGACATTGCAGTGGTGAACTAGCGAGTACTGCAAACAGTACAATGATGAACTAGAGAGCACTTCAATTCAAAAATCACATCCTGTACATCGATGTTTGTCATTTGCTCCCTGAAAAGGGATTTATCGGGGTGGGTTTGGCGTGGGGATCTCCGCCCAATCCGGTACTGAAGTACATTCTCCTTGGGGATTATGATACAGAGCTTTCCACCCTTTCTCCGTGCCCATAAATCAAGAGGGTGTGTAAGACAGGCACTGACACTTCCCATCTGCAGAGAGGCATAGTAAAATACAACAAGGTTATGGTTCTGCACAGCACAGGCGGACTGGCTGGGAGTAGGACCACGATGGTCGTGTTTCCTCCACAGGTTTTGGGTGATTCATTGCCAGTATACTCCACCTCAATGCTCAGATGATACACTGACCTTATGGACAAAGCAGAAAAACCAGATAAAGTTGATAATCTCTTTAAACTGCTTTTTGTCGATGGCCAGGCAATCATGGGTGAATCTAAAGGACGTTTGCTTGTGCGTTTAAATTACATGAGAAAGACGTACAAAGACTGCAACATGAAACCTGAGTAGAAGAAACAGAAAGTAACAATTTCAAGATGGGGTATAGAAACAAGGGTGAAGAAGAAACAAGGGTGATGATAATTTCAAGATCAGGTATAGAAACAGTAATGTAGAAGAAACAGAGATAATGATACTTTCATGATCAGGTATAGGAACAGGGAAGAAGAAGAAGAAACACATGTGATAATTACCTCATTATCATGTATAGAAGCAATGATGTAGGAGAATCAGATATGATGATAATTTCATGATCAGGATATAGAGAAAGCCGGTTCTGTGGCGAGGGGATTAAAGACACAATTCGTAATCACACATATCGCGTTCGAAATCGCTGGCGATTTGGAAGCAGACCACTTTGAGTTGGTTTTCATACAATGGTATGAGTGCCGGTCGTTCAGAAAGCAATGGCAAACTACTGAACGTAAACTTGCCAATAAATCACAGCCACAAAAAAGTCTGGGGTTGACTGCAACGTCTTGTAAAGGATAATGCAACACTTTTTTATAGAAACACGGTTGCATTTTGAAAGTCAACAGTTAAGGCAAGCGAAAGAGTTCACTTGGGGAATTGAGTTTCTTATTATGGTAGAGTCGGCACCAAAGAAGTATGTCAGGGTGTAATGGAAGATGAAATCTGGTGCAAATGTCATAGATACGTCAGTTTTTTACTATATGAAGGGTATACCACCAGATTGAAAACGGACCACATGTTTGAAATTTTGGCGTGTATTTTCTTGGGTCTGGTTGACTACTTCCGGTTGACTACTTCCGGTTTTCACTTCCAGTGCGGGGGTGGGCGGACGGCGGCGGGCAGTGCGGACAGCGAGGCAAGCCGAATACTTATATAGATAAGTAGACCAACTAGTCGGCGGGCACCTGGGCTCGAGTATCAGTGTGTGTGTGTGTGTGTGTGTGTGTGTGTGTGTGTGTGTGTGTGCGCTGTGCTGTGTGTTCGAGCCCCAGACATGTAGATATTGACCCCTTCGATGAGGAGACCGAAATCAATATGACAGATTGGAAAAATGTTTTGGACCATCACTCGAGACAACTCGAGTATCCATAGTTGGATTGCATGAATAAACGTTTGCACGCTGATAGCTAATTCGGCAGAAGTCCAGACCCATGTATCAACATTAAGCGAGTGATGAAAATCTGGTTTAAAAATATACTAGACAGGCAAACATTAATATTAAAAATTAAGCCTAATAAAATAATAAATGGCTAAATTTCTGGTATGTATACCGGAGAATAGTAATGTGAATATAAAAATATTATTCTCAATTAATCTAAGGCGTAACTTGCTAAGATAATCATAAATATATGTAATATTATAAAACCCCACAGTTAAATCCCCTTAATAAACGGAGGCTTAACCAAGGGAGGCTATTCTTGTCTGCCCTTTACTGCTGTCCTTAATAAGCTCCCCTGAACGCCAACTTTTACCTGCGTGCACAGGCACAGGTCACGCGCTGACCCCATCACGGCCCGCTAGAAATACGACAATGGCCAGCGATCAACATCGTGATAAGCTGTGAAGATAATTACGCCTCGTACACTAACAGCATTCTACTGAGTAGAAAAGTATAATAAAACCCGGTAGTGAGATTTTGAAATGTACAGTTTGTAAATGAACGTGTGTCAGAAATATATTGCAGGTGTGTGTCACACGGCTTTCATTCAATGTTTTGCAGTGCAAGGAATGTACAACAAGCGGTCTACCCGGTCCTTCCCGGAAATATCTTGAGAGCGCTCTATGTGAAGAGGTTGTATCACCAGCTAGATGTCTATCTATTACAGGACGTCGCAGCCAACCCCAACATTGTTTGGTTGTTCGTGTGCCATCATGAATTGCCGTGTCATTTCACGACCAAATGTATGCCTCGTACTACAGCTATGTGTATATATATATTACATATTACAGTCAACGTGTAATGCATTACATTACAGGATGTCGCAGTCAACCCCAACATTGTTTGGTTGGTCGTGTGCCAGCATGATTTGCCGTGTTATTGCACGACCAAATGTATGCCTCGTACTACAGCTATGTATCTATCCTTTACATATCGCAGTCAAGCTGTAATGGATTGCATTTACATGACGTCGCAGTTAGCCACAACATTGTTTGGTTGGTCGTGTGCCAGCATGATTTGCCGTGTCATCTAACGAGCAAATGTATGCCTCTTACTACAGCTATGTTTCTTTCTATTACATATTGCAGTCAAGCTGTAATGCATTGCATTTACAGGAGGACGCAGTCAGCCCCAACATTGTTTGGTTGATCGTGTGCCATCATGATTTGCCGTGCCATTACACGACCTAATGAATCCCTCGGACGGAGGGAATAGCAGAGTCCATGGCAATATCGATACATGAAGCCCATAATCGGGCACTCTCACGATGTTTATGCTTCACCTCGACACAGCAAGGTACAAGAGGAACATGATGAGATGAGAAGAAATTATGTGGGGGATAAACCCCTCATAAACAGGAAGGTATAATTGACAAATAGTGAGGAATTATGTAGAAGCTGCAAAGATGTTATTTTGTAAAAGAATGATAAGAAGACCATGGGCGAATTGAAAGATCAATGACAATATCTCCATAAAAGTTAACTCACAAAGAGAAATGGCTGCTCACATCAAGGCAAGACAGTCCACATCCTTTAGACGTGTCATGAGACTAGGAAAGCTGGGATATGTCGTAACAGCAGGAAAGCTAGAAAGGAGTAGAAGCACTGGGAGAACAAGGGGGAAGATGCTGGACAGTTTTACATCATGACATGTAGAGCACCGGCATCAGAAATGATTGGCAGCACATGAGACAGAAGGCCGTGGGCAGACATGATCACCAACAAGACACAGTGTGGATGACTGGATCTGCCTTCGAAAAAAGTTACCGGGTTAGCATCCATCATAAGGCTGGGGAATTTGTAGTTTTGTTTTACATACATTTTTGCCGCTTTAACTTTCCAGAAACGTATCTGCTATCCATTTTTACGAAGCCGGGTCGACCCTGGAACCACTGCTCCGTAAAAGTGTATACCCAGGACAACCGGGCAGCAAGGCGAGACGCTGGTCACCACGCCACCATTGCTCCATCTGTGGTCTGTGTGCGAGACTAAAGTGATACCACATCAGTGAGAAGTCTTGATCGTTCGGGTCCACATCGATTGACGGACGTCAGTCGCGGCGATCGGGCAAATACATGCCTGAATTGAATACGACGTCATAAAGGGCTTGCTGCTCTGCGGGGTGACCGAGCCAGGTACAGTACAATCCGGTCAAAGAAATCGATCGAGTGGCCTGTAACATCACCAGTGATAGAAACATCTCAGGTTACTGAAGTAAATGAAGCGACTGATGCAGTAAAGAAAGCTACCGACATACTCTGGTCACATAAGAAGTAAATGGTCGACTTGGCTCGATTATCACTAGCAGATCAACGAAACTATGTTTGATGTTTTTGAGACAGTAAAGAGCTAATTTCGTGTTTCAGGGAGAAAATCTATTAGTTGCTGTTTTTGAGAGAGAGACAGAATCTAATATGTTATGTCTGAGAGAGAGAGAGAGAGAGAGAGAGAGAGAGAGAGAGAGAGAGAGAGAGAAGAGAGATAGAGATCTCTCTCTCCTTCCCTCACTCTCTCTCTCCTTCCCCCACTCTCTCTCTCCTTCCCCCACTCTCTCTCTCTCTCCTTCCCCCACTCTCTCTCTCTCCTTCCCCCACTCTCTCTCTCTACTTCCCAACTCTCTCTCTCCTTCACCCACTCCCACTCTCTCTCTCTCTCCCCTTCCCCCACTCTCTCTCTCTCTCTCTCTCTCTCTCTCTCTCTCTCTCTCTCACGCAAATTCATACACGGCATTCATTCCTTCGCTACATTAGTCTCCGTGGTATTACAACCACTTCTAAACACAATGTGCTTGTGATTGGGGAAACCTTGCTGTCAATTATCTCTCTTAGAAACCTGAAACTTTAGTATCACTGCTTGTCTGTCTGTCTGTCTGTCTGTCTGTCTGTCTGTCTGTCTGTCTGCCTGTCTGCCTGTCTGTCTGTCTGTCTGTCTGTCTGTCTGTCTGTCTGTCTGTCTGCCTGACCCGGCCCTGGTTCGCCCAGTCCCTGGTGTGGAGCATCTCATTTAATTCTGAGTAGGTAAGAATCCGCTCTGCCTTCAAAATGTTGACGTGAAGATTTTCTTCCTGCAGCTGCTTCTGTATTTGTTGATCAGTAAGCTCCATTTTTAGCCGCGTGACCACCCATCTGACTGTGTTTGAATCAGTGATTCTGATTCTGGTGTCTTGGTCCTTCTTCCTCTCACAAGTTTTTGTGTTCGTCTGTGGGTAGTCGTCGCTCTTCTTATTGGTAGTTTCATTGACTGTATGTTCAAATACTTTATTGCACCGGCTTTTTATCCCATTTGGCTCAGTCTCTTTCCGTAGCAAACTGCCGAAAGTGCCGCACAAAGAATAAACTCCGTAGCTCCAGCGACGAGTCTCCGAAAAAACATAATGCACTCGTGAACTGAAGGACGCGGTCCGGAATCGAACCCACAACCTTTGGAGCTCGAGTCAGACGGCTTGAGCACTTCGCCAGAGAACCTCTCTGTGTGTTTAGACAGAAACAACTAAAAAAAAACAGATGCTATATAGAACCTATACTGTTTTATGATTGTGACATTGGGCAATAGGCAGACAAGCTGGAAAAGAAATATCTAATGGCAGTTGAAATGTGATTTCTGGGGAGAATGTAAACAATAACATGGACGGACACATCGTTGTCCAGAATGAGGTTCTGGAGAAAGAATCGACACCGCCAGAAACGAGAGGCACATCTGGAGAATGAGGGGTCAACCAACACAGAACTGGCACCTGTTAGCTGCCGGACGCTGATGCATATGTTGGTGTTGGGCGAGGAAGAGGATCTGAGCAGGCTCATGGACTTGTCCGGAGTGCAACGATGATACCCCAACAGAAAAACATGGGAGGACAGAAAAATAAATGAGACATCTTTCAATAAACAAATGAAAACTGTATTTTGATTGGAAACATTAGACTTAGACATTCACAATTGAATGGCATTCATTATGAAGAGAATTAAACTTGAACACTTACTGACAATTGGTAAACTTGATAGGGAAAATAGCAAGATGAAGATAAAGAGTTAAATAACTGGATGGCTGGGTGATGTGGCATAATCGGGACAGTTGTTTGAGATTGCGAGCCATGACCGCCCACGAATACTGCCATGTCACATGATGATGATGGCCAATATATATGTTATTTACAAAGTGCTTATTTACAACGTGTGTAGCTCCTTGGCCAGCGTTATAATGTGACTCAGCATAATATTATACACTGTCTGGTCATGTGACCGGGTGCGACTCCATCTTTGACCGGTAGAGTCGATATTCACGTGTTTTGGATGTATCCCATAAGACACGTGACCGGCTACAGCGCCATCTATGATCGGTTTTAGCCACGCTATTGTACCCTTACACATGTGATCGAGTACGACGCCATCTTTAACCGGTTTTAGTCACGTGTCAATTGTATACCTTAGCCATACGACCGGAAGCATCGCCATCTTTGATCGGCTGTGACCATTATCCAAGTGTCTCGGTTGTATCGTTATGATGTAAGTACACTCTGAGTCATCCTCCAGTTTTCCCCAAAGAAATGTCTGAACACGTTCACGTACGTTCTTTCCGCCGAAATAGCCCCGTGATAAGTCACCTAGTCGGTCACACTCAAATGATGATGATTTTGATGACGACGACGACGACGACGACTGCGACGACGACGACGACGACGACGAGGAGGAGGAGGAGGAGGAGGAGGAGGATAGACACTACAGAAGATTATGATAGTGATGGTGAGCAGCATATTTCTCTGCTTCACACCACTGCAAGAGTGGGTAGTGCTGATTTTCATGTCACCACTTGACAACGACGGAGGAAGACGTAATGATGATGATGCTGGTAATCATGATGACGGACATTACAGAAGATCATGTCAGAAGATCCCACTTTGTCAGAAGATCCCACTGTCAAAGGATCCTGCTTGCAGGAGATCTCGCTGTCCAAGGATCACGTGTACGAGAGATCCCACCGTCCAAAGATCACGTGTACGAGAGATCCCGCTGTCCAAGAATCCCGTTTACGAGAGATCCCACTGTCCAAAGATCCCGTTTACTAGCCCCAATAATGTCATGTCTTAATCTAAAGTGTCGTCCCTGGAGTGAGGGGAGTCAACACCCACATTATATTTTACCCCCCTCTAATAACCTGGAGAATCCACCAGCTTCCGTCCAACACACTCCATCAGCCCGTGGACACCTTTTCATATCTTTCTCTCTCACTGTCGTACTATGCCCCCTCTCATTCTCCCCAACGCAACATATTCAACAACTCATTCTTTCAACAATTAATAAAGATTAATTTATTAAAAGAAAATTGTAATGTACGTGAGGCGTGTATGCAAAGAAAATGTGTGTTGTGTATTCTAATGTAAATGTAGAGGTCAGACTCTAAAGTTCAAGATCAGTGTTCACTCATCATGGCAAGGATTACACGCCATCACAAGAGTCAGCACAATAGACCTCACCAATTGCGTGTCCTTCCCTTCAGACATGTCCTCCTCCAGGAGCTCTGATGACGATGAAATCTGATTCCCATTCAACTCTACAATCTGGGAACGATACTATTTTTGTTCCTAACAAAAACTGTTCCTAATAGTTTATAGAAAACTGAAACCTCATAGTTCCCGCGCAGTGGAAAATAAAATGGAACACTGTCCCATGAACATGTTGTTTTTCCTTCTTGCGAAATGTTCTACAGCTCTCTTTATTTTTCTCGTTATTGTCCTAATGTTATAATTTCCTTGATATGTTGAACAACTACACTTCAATGTTAGATTTCATCTAATGTGAACATCAGTCCCTACTGATATAGTAATAAGTGGACTGTACATCCATCATCACTGGTGGTTTAACGAATGGTATGACCTAAAACTCATTCGGTATTTATCCTGTAGGATACTTATACCATTCAGCTCCACTGAGCAATGTTGATCAACTTCTTCGAGCATAGACCCATTGAGAAAGTTGCTGGCCAAACTTTCTGCATTACAATTTATCCGGGATAGGATTTTTCAATTGTTCTGTGGTCTTCATCCCGACCAAAGGGAACCTGTAAAATATATAACACAACTGGTGATAGCCTCCCCGTCACTGATCTCTATTAGATAATCGTGGCCATTGGCCCTGCTCAGAAAAATACAGAGAACCTAACTCTGTCAGGGACAGATGACTCAACACATTTGTTTTCATCAGGCCAAGACAAGAAAAAACCAAACAACAAAAAGGACGCGGAGCCCCGCCCACCAGGGACACCCACTTGAATATCCCAATTATCCCCCAGTACTCAATTCTCAACTAGTAAAGCTTATCAATACTTCACTACTCTATTTTCAACTAGCCGAGCGAATTATCACTTCACTACTCTAGCTAGTTTCAACCATGCTACTGCCTAAATTAATTATGACTAATTACACAATATGATCTACCTTAAGCAACACTGCAGTCTACCAATCACATCTACATTTGCCATAACAGGCACCTGAAAGATTAAATCCACTTAATTCACACATGGTAGACATTTTTTTTTTTTAAATCTCTAACTGCAGTGCCAAGGCGCTACCACCCAGATCAACAATTCGAGTTACACTGCAGTCACCAAATCATATTTCTTGGCAATCAGCCCTGAATTGTTTACTTGACGTTTTGACCTCCAACTCTAGCTGGTTTCAGGGGCAATAATTCATTTCATCATCAGTGCTTCCCCTTAGATTAAGTTACCACAAGGGTTATCTGATCTTGTTCACAGTTATCTCCCCTGTCCTGACCTACCCACAAGCCCGCTGCGTGTCATGAACACCTGACCACAATTTCGCGAACTGTCAAAGGCGGCGTATTGATTCATCTCACTCACTTCCCTTCCCCGTAAACATCTGCAGATGTTATTTTTAACCTTCCTGGGGATTGTTGACATCTGATTGTAACTTGAATCCAACTTGTTTTTCTCTGTCTGTGTTAAAGCAGTTGTGGCCTTGAAAACAGGCCATTTAATCAGAATCCGTATATTGTCATCAACTGGTTAATCACGGTGTTTTTTTTTTTTTCGTGACAATCAATACTCCACCAAGTTTTGCCGAGCCAGCCAATCTGTCTGCCTGTTCATTCCCCAGCACACCGGCATGTCCCGGAGAAAAGATCCAGGTTATGCTTGCCACCAGTGACCTCCGAAGTGAAGCAAGCCACTCTGCACGAAGCTTGCCTGTCCTCACCCTCCTCAGCATGCTTTCTGAGTCAGTTACAATCACGATGTGTGTATGTATCGTGTTCTCCATCCAGTGGAAAGCTGCACTGACCACCTCCACCTCCATTCTTAAGCTAGATGTTGTGGTATCATACACCAGGCTCTCCTGCACCAAACATCGACCATTAGCTTTTCCTAAGAACCCCCAGGCACTTCTCCTGCGTCTCAACAACATATCATATGTGTAGATAATCTCACATCACCCGGGCGAGCATTATCCTGAATTAGTTGCTGGATTTCCACTTCCGTGGCCCCTGCTGGCCACTTCCTGCACTCCGGGCTCAGTGTGATTATAACTCTGCACAAGTCTGACTGCTCCGCTGGCACTCTGACCCACTCCTCTCCACGCCTAATGTTCTCCAAGATGCACACCTGTCTGATCGTATCATCCGCCCGAACCATCCATGATTTCCCTCTTATGAGTCGCTGACCCTTAACTGCGTCCAGCGCCTCATGCAATATATGACATAAAAGTTACTGACTCACATACGGTATAACCGTATTTCAAGTAAATTATTGCAGAGCTGTATAACTGTACGTCATCAGATTAATAGCCCCACATATGCTTAACTGTATATCAGTATATTAATTATCTCAGATCTGTATAACCGTATGTCAGTAAAGTAGTTAACTCAGATCTGTACAACACTGCCGATATGTAAAACTATATCTATTAATTGATTCTCTGAGATCTGTATAACTGTTTGTCAGTAAATTAACATTCTCACATTTGTGTAATGTTATACTTCAGAACATTAACAGTCTCCCATTTGTATAACTATCTGTCAGTAGATTAATTATCTCAGATCTGCATATAACAGTAAATTATGTCTCATATTTGTATTTCTGTGAATATCAGTAAGTCCATTATCTCACAAATGCGTAACTGCACATATCAGTAAATTCATTATCTCACATATGCATAATTGTAATTGTCAGTGAATTCATTATCTTACACTTGCATAATCACACATATCAGTAAATCCATTATCTCACACATGCATAACTGAAATTGTCAGTACATTCATTATCTCACACATGCATAACTGTAATTGTCAGTGAATTCATTATCTTACACATGTATAACTTTATGTCAGTAAATTAATTATCTCAGTTGCCATGTATGTCAGTAAATTATGTCTCATATTTATATTACTGTAAATATCAGTAAATTGATTATCTCACATGTATAGCTATATGTCAGTAAATTGATTATCTCACATCTGTAAAATTGTATATGTCAATAAAGTAATTATCTCACACATGGATAACTATATATGTCAGTCAATTAATCATATGAGATTTGTATCAACTAAAAGAAAAGGAACGTCACAGGCTTTTCAAAAAATGCGAAGACAATATCCAATTTTGGTTTCATCTACCTTAAGATAAATCTGTATTTCAGAAACCTAAATATGCAAATGTTTCTGCATAAACTCAACTCTTAGCATACTATATGCCACCCGAAGTGGCTTTAAAAAATAAACCCCTCAATTTACCAAAGCCCACTTAGAGTGGTTCCAGCAGCAGAAACTCTATGAATCCAGATGAAGTAAGATACAGGGTGTTTGTAAAGTCTCACTTCACTTTGTATGTAGAACAAATTTGAAAAAATTAAGTACATGAGTCATCAAAACATGTTCTAAAAATTCATTAAATTAGTTATAATAGTCACTGCTATGGTCTAACACAGTTTTGGGGAAGCTGGAAAATACCAATGAAGTATTCATTATAACAGGTGTTGGAAATGTCCACCATGGGTTTCATGACATGACTGTACACGTTTCTTCATATTGT
This sequence comes from Cepaea nemoralis, assembly GCA_014155875.1. NCBI lineage: Eukaryota > Metazoa > Mollusca > Gastropoda > Stylommatophora > Helicidae > Cepaea > Cepaea nemoralis. The sequence goes on along the minus strand of JACEFZ010005171.1, from coordinate 16,687 downwards.
CCAATACCTTCTGCAACATGTCTGTTGTTATTTCCGTGTGTATCGACCGCCATTTTGAAACACTTGTTCAACCAAGAAAAATTTTTCTTCCGTTGATAACACCATTCTTTATGGAGTGCAAAGAATTACTCCAGCACATGACAGCCATTCGCTGCATATTGCTTCACGATGGACCGTGGAGCACATTTTTTAATGCCATCATGTACTTCATTTTTCAAATTTGTTCTACATACAAAGTGTAATGAGACTTTAAAACATTCTGTATATGGTTGGCTTTCCATTCCTGTGTTTCTAAATGTCACTTCTGGTAATCTGTGTATTGACACATAGTGACATTTTCATTTTCTGTTATAAGTCGATCTGAAGTCATCATCATCCTGTGCCATATCAGTCAACTTGGGCGGTCATGTTTCGCCATCTCACTTGATCACTAGAGTCAATGATCAGCTCAGCGACCACATGGCCAAGTCATCCAGGTATTTACTTCTTTGCCTTCCTATTGTCTCTTCTCCTCGATCTTGCCAGTTGTCACCAAGTTCTCCAATTTATTTCTTCTCATAACATGACCATACAATTTTGACTGTCTATGTCTAATGTCTCTGATAAGTTTATGATTTTTATTTGTTTCTTGAAGGACTTGGTCATTGATTGTTCTGTCTGTCTATGATATTCTTTGCGTTTTCCTCAGAAACCACATTTCCACAGCCATCATATGTTTTTCAGCTTGTTTGCTCAATGTCCACGCTTCACATCCATACAAATATTCATGTTCTATGTAGCACCTCAACACTCATTTTCTAGTTTCAAATGACAACTTTTTATTGGTCAGTATGTTTTCCATCTTGTAAAAGGCTACCATCGCCATGGCGATTCTTGTTCTAATCTTTTCAATGCATCTCCAATCAGATGTTATGACTATTACGAGATAACTGTACCAATTCACTTGCTTAAGAATATTCTAATTTACTTGTATATTACATTACATTACATATCCTCGCTCCCATAACAACCTTCCAGAAAACCTCTCCATCATAAGCAAGATTTCCCGCTTCAGATACATCCATCTGGAAATCATCAGCCACATCCTGCACCCATCTTCTCTTTGGCCTTCCTCTTCCTCTCTTCCCAGGCATATTTCCCTCCATTATTGTTCTCAGGCACAGACATAGCTATTATATTCCTATATTCCTATTTAAACTATGAAGGTTCGTTCAAAACTCTCCCCACAGCAGATAATCGTCAATCCACAAACAAGATCCTCTTGGATCTCTTGGATCTTCACAGGGCCTGTCTACCCTCTCAACTGCGGTCTGGAAAAACAGTGGCTACGCTCGGCCGTGCCTGGGGCATCTTCGCCCATCTACTTGGTAGTGGCTCAGGGGTTTAAGTTCAAACCCTCTGCTGAAAATCAGACATCAGCATCTCTTCGGCCTAAGTTGTTCCCAAGGCCAAAGAGGCGGGAACATGGCTGTACTGTGCTTTTATAGGCACGCCAACACAATATCCCAGCATCCTATACATTTTTTACCAGGGTATCAAGGGATACGCTACTCCATACTCTTGTAGAGTCGCGGCAGGCGGCTTCATTTGGTAATAGAATATATATCTCATAATAAGGTCCGCGAAATTTATAAATAGGGCCACCTAAATAAACAACCTAGTGCTGCCAGGAAGTGTCCGCACGTGTGAAGATCTCCTATTATTCTAAACATAATATTTACATTTAAATTGTATCACAACGTCTCGTGTTTCTTAGTTATATCAAGCAAGTTCGAGTAACGACGGCAGGCCGGATGAAATGACGTCGCGGGGAGGATCCGGCCCGCGGGCCGTAGTTTGGTGACCCCTGGTCTAGGTGATAGGAATGAGAGAGATGACGATTAATAGGCGAAGTGAGTAGGACAAAATCTGGTCTGGCACAATCAAGGCCTGCATGCACTTATTTTCGCACTGACGAAAGGCCGTGCAAGCTTATCATAATTATGTTGACAAATATTACAAATAGTCCCCCCCCCCCCACTCTTCCTCTCTCCTCTCTCTCTCTCTCTCTCTCTCGTTTTCTCTCTCTCTCCCTTTCTCTCTCTTCATCTCTTTCCCCTCTCTCTCTCTCTCTCTCTCTCTCTCTCTCTCTCTCTCTTCATCTCTCTCTCTCTCTCTCTCTCTCTCTTTCTCTCTCTCTCTCTCTCTCTCTCTCTCTCTCTCTCTCTCTCTCTCTCTCTCTCTCTCTCTCTGCTAAGTGTTGATGCAATTACGTTTGCTTAGAGAATATTTCAAATATCATAATAACATGATAGTAATGTCTTGATTGATCACTTTACTTATGTTCAAGCATTCTGCAGAATTATTTTTTTTTCGCATATCCTATTTACATCGCTGTCAACAACAGAATTTTACCGCTGTTGTTGATGTCTTTGCAAGATTACGCACAGTATTTTGCATTGCTTACTGAGCGACAATCGCAGATACCCCTTTAAGTAACCAACGCGACCAGATTCCCTACCGAATCTCGCGCAGCTGTTTCCCCTCACGTGGATATACGGCATTACGGAGAAAATCGTCAACACCTTCGCCAGGGAGACCGGCTCCACGGAATTGCTTGATATCTAAAAGAAAAACACCCCGACAAACAAAACTGATGGTCCTTCATTAGTATTCTGATGATCATATTGTTCTTGTCTTGTATCATCATAAAGGTCTTTCACATAATCTGACCACGCATGTAAAATCTGATCTTTGTCTATTATGATTTTGTCATCTTTGGTTTTTAGGCAACCTGTTCATATGTCTGTTCTTTTGTTAGTGATGTCATTAATTCTTGTGTGCATTAATTTGGTATTCTGGGTGTTGTGTTGGTTTTCAATGTCCTTTCAAATCAAATCAAATCAAATCAAATCAACTTTATTAGGGTCACAAATTGGGCGAGCAGGCCCGTCTTACATTCGGCCCTTCCAATCACTCGTCTTTCGTTCATCAAGAGCATTATACATTTACATAGGAAGAAACATAAACATTGTGAAATGAATGTTGTAAACATAAACAAGGCTAATTACCATGTTATGAAGCACATCTCCCACCTATCCATACATCACCCCACCCACACAACACCCCCACCTACCCACACACACGCGCACCAAGGGACACATACACACCCCCACCTACCGACACACACGCACACCAAGGGACACATACATACCCCACCAACCGACCCATCCCTCTCCAGCACATCCCCCACCCACACACACTACCCTCACCTGATCCCCCAACCAAAACACACTCGCCACCCACATTCCGCCACCAACCCACACATCCTACCCCACACATCCTCTCCCCACCCACACCTCAAACCACCCATCCCCCAGCCACATCTCCATCGACAACATATTCCCCACCCACACACACAATCCCCCACCAACCCACACATAGCACATCCACTCACACATCCCCAAACCATACACACACATCCCCACCAACTGACATGTCCCTACCCCCCCCCCCCCCCACACACACACATCTCCCTAACCACCCATACATCCCCAATCCACTCACACACACCCCACCACCCACACATACAACTTCCACCCACCCACACATGCCTTAATCTAATCCCCCACCACACAATCCCCCACCCGCACATTACATACACCCCCTACCACGCACTATTCCCAACCCACGCACCACACACACACACATATCCCTCACCAACACATCCTCACTTACACACCACACACATATCCCCCACCCAGATACCACACAATATTCCCACCCACACCCACACAGATACCCTTACCCATCCACCCCACATACCCCCACTCACACACCACAAAAATCCCCCACCCACACACACATACCTCATCCACACAATATCACCAACCAACACACCACACACCTCTCCCCACCCACACACGCATTCCCTACCCGTCCACCAACACACACTCACTCACGCATACATCCTCCACTACGCACCCACACACCCCCACCCACCCACTCCCAACCAAACATCTTTCGATCACAATACCCCTACCCCCACACACATCCTCCACCCACTCACACATCCCACCCTGACACATACAACTCCCTCACCCACCTACACATCCCTAAGCCACTCATACACCCCCACCCACACATTCCCCATCCATATACACACATCTCCCACCCACACTCCCCCACATACTTCCCCCAACCACCACAATCCCCTGCTCACCCACACATATACCCACCCATACGCACATTCCCCACACCCATCACACACATCCCCCACACCACACACTATCCTCCACCCATACCACCACAAACATACCCTCCACCCACACATCATTCACACATCCCCCACCAACACACCGCACACATATCTCAAACCCACACACCATACACTTCTCCCCACCCGCCCTTCCATCCTAAATCCACCCAACACAATCCCCTACCCACACAACCCCGCCTCCCACACATACTTCCTCAAACCATCCACACATCTCCACCCACATAAACACACATCCTCTGCATCCGTCCCATACACATATCCTCCACCCATACACACATCCCCCACACCCATTCCAACACCCCTACTTTCACCCCACAGATCCATCCACACATCCCACCAACACCCACAAATACCACTACCCACCAAAACCCACACACCCCAACCCATCCAAACGCATACCCCCACCCACACAGCCCCCACCCACACATATCCCCACACTTACACACATCCTCCACATACACTCACACTTCCTCACATCTAGACACATACAAAATGTCTCACGTTAGTATTGAAACTAGTATGAACAAACTCCCACACTTTACTCACACACATACACTGACACTTCTCATGAGCAGTCTCATAAAAATGTTAAACATGGAGAAAAATGTGTACATAAAATGTATGTGACGTAAAAATAGTGATGCTCTCTCTTTCTCTCTCTCTCTCTCTCTCTCTCTCTCTCTCTCTCTCTCTCTCTCTCTCTCACACACACACACACACACACACATTCACTCTTCCGCTCATTCATTCACTCTCACGCATTCACTCTCCCGCTCATTCACTCTCACGCTCACTCATTCACTCTCCCGCTCACTCATTCACTTTCCCGTTCACTCATTCACTCTCCCGCTCACTCATTCACTCTCCCGCTCACTCATTCACTCTCACGCTCACTCGTTCTGTCTCTCATGCACACTCACTGACTCACTCACTCAAACTACAGTAATGAACATGAGTTTATATTATGCATGATAAAATCAAATGGTATTTAACTGATAATATGACATATGAGAATACACAAACATATGGATTCGCGTGTTACATAACATGCGTGTTACATGACATGCATCTGCTCAGCTCTCTCTCTCTCTCTCTCTCTCTCTCTCTCTCTCTCTCTCTCTCTCTCTCTCTCTCTCTCTCTCTCTCTCTGTCTGTATTCTTTCATATACACACACTCACAAGCATGCGCGCGCTCACACACACACACACACACTAACACATCAACTCTCCCACTGTCTCACTCTCTAACACACAATCCTTCACACACACACTCACTCTCTCAATCACACTCTCTCACACATACACATACACATGAACGCATGCACGCACGCATACACTCCCTCACTCACTCTCACACATACACGTACGAATGCATGCACTGACACATTCCCCCACCATTTCTCGCTCAATCACTCTCTCCACACACACGCATGCACGTAATTTCCTGAAACAGGATGGAAACGCGGGAAAAACAAAAACAAAAAAAACTAACAAACATACACACACATCAATGGGTTGCCTAAAAACCAAAGATGGCAAAATCATAATAGAAAAAGATCAGATTTTACATGCGTGGCCAGATTATGTGAAAGACCTTTATGATGATACAAGAGAAGAACAATATGATCATCGGAATAACAATGAAGAACCAGCAATTTTAAAGATGGAAGTTCAGAATGCTCTTAATCATATGAAAACCGGCAAGACCCCGGATACAGATAACAATGATAACATCACAGTAGAAATGATCAATGCTTTAGATTAAATAGAGGTTGCATAATTTGTATAGAGGAGGTATACCTTGTATAGAGGAAGCATAATTTGTATAGAGGAGGTATAATTTGTAAAGAGGCGGCATAGTTTGTATAGAGGAGGCATAACAGGAAGAATATTTTGTTTAAAGGCGGCATACACGTTCTAAACTTTAAAGCCGTTAATGACAGAATTAGTAAATTACGAATAAAAGTTAGATGGGAAAATATAACGATGATTAATGTACATGCACCTACTGAAGAGAAAGAAGATGACGTTAAAGAAGACTTTTATAATGATTTGGAAGGTGTCATAGAAGAAACCCCCAAACAGGATATTCTGATTGTGCTGGGAGACTTCAATGCAAAAATAGGTAGAGTGCAAACTCATAAAAAAGTTGCCGGTAAGGAAAGCCTACATACACCTGCAAATGATAATGGATGGAGAGTCATCGACCTGGCAGAAGCCAAGGGACTGCAGATTAGCATTACCAGACTACAAAGAAAGGATATACACAAACAAACTTGGAAATCATGTGACAAGGGAACCTATAATCAAATAGATCACATTTTAATTAACAACAGAAATGCATCAAACATACAACAAGTTAGAAGTTATAGAGGAGCTGAGTGCCACAGCTATCACTTCCTCGTTTTTGCAAAATTTAAAATAAAACTTGAGAGAGCTTTCTATACTAAATTACAAAGATTACACCCAACATATAAAGGAGAAAAACTACAAGAAATTACAGTACAAAGAGAAATTTACAGATGAAATAAAATGTAAACTTGAAACTCTGCAAAACCTTTTGGAGGAAAGCGTTGACCAAACTTGGTTGAACATCGAGAATACAATTCAATCTACTGCAGAAGAATGTCTCGGTGTGTTAACCACGCATAGAAAGAACAGATGGTTCAATCAAAAAATGTGAAGAAGCAGTCATTAGGGAAAAGAATGCGAGACATTTATGGTTAAATGACGTCAACAACATCCAAAAGGAAGAGCAATATAGAAATGAATGTAAAGAGGCTACAAAAATAGTTCGACAGCAGAAGCGAGAATATATGAGTAATATAATCAAAGATATGGAAACTAATCACCAGAAAAACGAATCCAGAAAGTTTTTTAAAGAACTGAAGTCAATGAAACGAGGGCACCAACACAACACATATGGTTTAAAAGACAAAAATGGGAATATGATAAATGCCAATGAGGAAATGTGCAACACATGGAAAGAATATTTTGTTGAATTACTAAATTGTGAAGCTCCAAGTAACACTTTCCCACAGGAAGAGGTTCTAACGTGTGAACCACAAATTGAAGAACCTGCATTTGAAGAGATCCTATATGTAATCACACGACTTAAAAACAATAAGGCAACTGGGGCTGATAGAATTGCTGCTGAATTTATAAAGGCAGGTGGCCATGCATTACATCTAAAGCTATACGAACTAATAATAAAAATCTGGAGGACAGAAGAATTACCCCATGACTGGAAAGAGTCATTATTGATACCTATCTTTAAGAAAGGAGACAAGTTCCAATGTGAAAATTATAGAGGAATATCACTACTGTCCACAAGCTATAAGATACTATCCGCAGTATTACTAAATAGACTAAAACCATATTCAGAAGACATATTAGGTGACTACCAGGCGGGTTTTAGACACAACAGATCAACAATAGATCAGATATTCATCTTACGACAAATAACCGAGAAAAATTAGGAATATAAAAGAGATCTCCATAACATTTTTGTGCATTTTAAAAAGGCTTATGATAGTGTCCATAGGAATAGTCTATGGAATGCTATGCAGGAATTTGGAATACAAAGGAAGTTAATCAACATGACCAGACTATGCATGGAAGATACTTATAATATAGTAACATATAAAGGCAGGACATTAGACCCTTTCCAAATAACATCTGACTTAAAACAGGGTGATGCACTATCGCCGCTACTCTTCAATCTAGCTCTAGAGAAGGTTGTAAGGAAGGTAAAGGAGGAATGTGATATTGGAGGAACATCCAAGCTACTTGGTTATGCAGATGATATAGATATTATAGGGGAAAATGAACAAAAGACATTAGAAATATTGACTCACTTAAAGGAAAGAGCCCAACAGATGGGGCTGGTTATCAACCAAGATAAGACAGAATATATGGTAATTTCAAGAGAAGGAATGGCTAAAAACTCTGGCCACATACAAATAGATAATATGACCATTAAAAGAACGGAAACATACAAATACATAATATTACGCAGCTGGTTTTCTGGTCTTTTGTTTCCACAAAGAAGTACTTTACTCCTCACTCGGCGTCCACTTTTCTTTTCCTACTAGCCATAATTAAGGGATCTGAAAATGAAATAGACATTACATTAGAAACATAATTAAAATCCTATTGAAACACAAGAAAAGCAGATGACTAGGGATCACTGGTGAAGCTACAGCTCATCAAAGGTACATATACAGTTTATAGGTACCTTTGTGTAACCGCACAGAGATGACAGAGATAACAGCACAACGCCGACTGTTCATGGGCCGTAGAAGAAGAGAGGAATAAGAAGACAAAGAGAATCTCATTCTATCTCTACGGCTAACAAGAAAAAAAACAACTGATTTAGAGATGTCAGAAGAAATTCAGGTCAGTGTACAGGGAATCAGAATAATGTAATTATAAAGATACAACAACATCTGATTAATAATGCCAAAGCCCTAATATATAAAATTCATGATTAGATGCAATGACAAAATAGGCATCCCTATGAATAAACATACACATGATCATCCTTCACAGTACCATTGATATTCCATCACAGCTTGGGCAGTCAGTCCAACACAGTACCAGTGATCTTCCATCACAGCATGGATAATCATCCAACACTGTAACTGTAGTCTGATACACAACACCAGCAATTATCAGACAACAAGATGGAACAAAGGTCATTCATTCAGTAGCATGTCTTTTGCAGAATCTCGCTCCCATAACAACCTTCCGGAAAACCTCTCTATCATAAGCAAGATTTCCCGCTTCAGATACATCCATCTGGAGATCATCCGCCACATCGTGCACCCATCTTCTTTTCGGCCTTCCTCTTCCTCTCTTCCCAGGCAAATATCCCTCCATTATTGTTCTCAGGCACAGATATAGCTATTGTATTCCTATATTCCTATTTAAACTATGAAGGTTCGTTCAAAACTCACCCCACAGCAGATAATCGTCAATCCACAATCAAGAACCTCTTGGATCTTTTGGATCTTCACAGGGCCTGTCTACCCTTCTCAACTGCGGTCTGGAAAAACAGTGGCAACACTCGGCCGTGCCTGGGGCATGTTCGCCCATCTACTTGGTAGTGGCTCATGGGTTAAGTTCAAATCCTCTGCTGAAAATTAGACATCAGCATCTCTTCGGCCTAAGTTGTTCCCAAGGCCAAAGAGGCGGGAACATGGTTTTACTGGGCTGTTATAGACTACTTTCCACATCCGAGAGGGTTTCTCATGTACGAGTCGCAACGTCATCTAAGCGATCATCTGCACACGTTGCGACATGAGGTATCTTGGAGAGACGGGTCTTCATCTGGCGGACAGATTTCGACAACATTTATCCGATATCGACAGTGGTGCCAAGAAACCGGTACCCCTACACTTCAACAGTTCCGACCACTGTGGGGTTGCCGACATACGTGTTACGGCGATAAAATCGTGCAAATCTCACGAACGCGGTCGCAAGACATTGGAGAACCGTCTTATCTTCCCATTGGGTTCACTTTCCCCTCACGGCCTCGATGTCCAACACAGTTTTATTTAGTCCCCTACGCCCCTTATCCACAACCCCCCCCCCCCCCCTCCATCTCCGCCATCTTTTAGTCCACTTCATAGCCATTGGTATGTCCTTCGCAGGACGTGGGAGTCACCACCAGCATTATCTCTGCTGTCTGTGACTTCTTGGTTGGGTTGCATGGGGGTCGTTTTTCATTGCGTTCTTACTACCGTTACTTGTGCTACTTTTTGATAGCAAACGCTTGCTGGCCTGCATCCATATTGCCCACAGCAGCGTTTCGAACTCGGCGGATTTGCATACTGCATCCGTTACATCGCCCCTAGTTACACATCCATATTTTTCCATTCGCTCTCCTGGGCGCACCCCGATCCCCCTAGCGCGGGTTCCCTCACCGGTTGATATTAACCAATCACCGAGTTTCTGGCTGTACTGACTTTTAGGCAGTTGACCCCTTTAACACCACATCCGTTCCATTCCACCCATGGATAGCCATCTCAAGTTAGGATACAGATGAGTTAATATGTATACATTCATGTAGTGTCGATCGTGTATTAGTTAATCTATTTTTGTTTGTTTGTTCTGTGCTGACGAAGGCTTTGGCCGGAACGTCCATTGTTTTTTTTGTAGTTGTGCTTTGGTAAAGCTCTCAACCTACTTCTCGTTTTTCAGTGATTCATTCATGGGCTTTTATAGGCACGCCAACACAACATCCCAGCATCCTATACATTTTTTACCAGGGTATCAAGGGATATGCTACTCCATACTCTTGTAAAGTCGCGGCAGGCGGATTCATTTGGTAATAGAATATATCTCATAATAAGTTTCGCAGAATTTATAAATAGGGCCACCTAAATAAACAACCTAGTGTAGCCAGGAGGTCTCCGCACGTGTGAAGATCTCCTATTATTCTAAACATAATATTTACATGTAAATTGTATCACAACGTCTCGTGTTTGATAGTTATATCAAGCAAGTTCGAGTACCGACGGCGAGCCGGATGAAATGACGTCGCGGGCCGGATTCGGCCTGCGGGCCGTAGTTTGCTGACCCCTGGTCTACATGATCAGGTGCTTTCAACACCAATCGTTGAAGTATCTATTTATAGTGAGATTGGGGTGACTAATTCACAACTCCTTTCATAACAGGTGACCACGGTAACTAGTTGCTAACTCACTCACCTACCGCCCTCGAGATGCTATGTTCAGTCATCTCTGAGATGGGATTATTGTGTCGTCGCAACATGGCTCCGCGGCCGACCGAGCCTCATCGAATGAATATTCGAACTATTAGTCGTTCAAACTGTCCTCTGCTTGAAAGTTCTCCTGGTCTTCCCTCTCAGTTTAGAGATTCGTTTAGAAACCCTACCGATTTCCCGCTATATCATTCTCTCCATATTCAGGTTCTCTTTCTGTTCCCCTGCTTTCTCCACCTGGTCCCACAGGCGCCCGACCACATCTCCATTGTCAATAGGTAATCTACCACCGAGAGGCGCATACCCTGCAGCCTATCAGCCTGTTCATTCCCCGGCATGACCAGGGCAGAAAATCCATACAATTCTCACAATCTGTGACCTCTAAAACGAGGTAAGCCATTCCACACGAGACATTCCTTTCTCCACCATACTAAGCATACTCTAGTCCGTAATTAATGCACTGCGTGTTGCAGCTGTCTCTCTCCAACCATTTTAAGGCTGTTGTTATTCCCAAACAGCTGGAGAGCCTGTGTGCCAGACATCGGAAATATTCATGACACCAGCGATGTATTTATGTGTTTATTTCATATTGTTCAAGACCAGTATCCTACCATACATACACAGTGTAACATATATCTCCTACAGGCCGCAACAGTCTCCCGTGCCCCAACCCCAGCGACCTGCACCAGACGGAACCTTGCCCGGTCCTCCACGACTGCCTGACCTACCAGTGGGAAACCTCCAGGTGAGGTCAGTGCCGGCTGGTCCTCGTGTCCACTGTGGGGCTGGCACGCAGACTAGAACAGTGGAGTGCTACACGTCGAATGGGATCAGGACTGCAGACAATAAGTAGGAGTTATTCATTTTAGAATCATAGCGTAGTGGCTCGAGGTTTGACTGTCAGGTCGGTGGTCATGGGTTTGAATCTACATCAAGGCGAATTTATAAAAGTGAACTGGGCTCCCAGGTCCACGCAGCCTAATATAGGTCCCATGAAATATCTTGGGAAGTGACCACACCTGCTTTTGAGTGGCGATTGTTCTATACAAATGTGGGTCTAGCACCATATGTCCATTACATCTTAGAGCTTGTAAAGGCTTCTTTGACCGTTTGATTTTCAGAAAAAAAATTACTCTTGGGGTTAATTTTAGACAGATTTACTGTTAGGGTTGATCGAGCAGAACAAGTAATCATCTTCTGTGTCAGAATAGGACATAACAGACTGAATAGTCACTTACATAGACTGAATAGTCACTTACACAGGCTGCATAGTCACTTACACAGACTAAATAGTTACTTAAACAGGTTGAACAGTCACTTAAACATGGTTAAATAGTTACTAAAACAGGATGAACAGTCACTTTACATAGGCTGAATAGTCACTTTAATAGGCTCAATAGTCACTTTCATGGGTTCAACAGTCACTTACACAGACTGAATAGTCACTTACACAGGCTGAATAGTCACTTACACAGGCTGAATAGTCACTTACACAGACTAAATAGTTACTTAAACAGGTTGAAAAGTCACTTAAACATGGTTAAATAGTCACTAAAACAGGTTGAACAGTCACTTACACAGACTGAATAGTCACTTACATGGGTTCAACAGTCACTTACACAGACTAAATAGTTACTTAAACAGGTTGAACAGTCACATACACATAAGGAACAGTCACTTAAACAGGCTGAACAGTAATTTACACAGACTGGAACGGAAGCTAGTTAGTCGGGTTAGTTAGTCCACAGATTATCCTCGCTGTACATCAAACCTTTCAGTTCATAAATGCTCGGATCCTCTCCTCAGTATCTGCCTCTGTCTGTGGCCGCTGAACCATCAGTGCGACGTTGGTTTACTATTCTTCTTTGGTCTCCTGCATAGTGCTCCTATCTAGCTTCACCTCTCGTGACTTCTTGCTCCTGCGGTCCGGTCTTGGCTGCAAATCATCACTAAGTTTCTTGTACCCACCGTGTCTCTGAGGACGTTCAGTATCTCAGCCCGGTCCATTGCCCATCCGCTTTCTACATCAGCCCCGGTCGCTAGCCTATACGGCTGTTTATTTCTTCGGACTCCCGCGTGGCCTGGCACAAAAACGGTTTTTTTTCAGCCTTTATCTCTCTAGGGACTCCTTCCATTAACTTTGAGCCCAGCCCATCTCGATCTTCTCGGTCAAACTCACTGAGTCACTGAGAAAGCATGTCTGGACGGGGAAGTCTGTACCCCTTGCCAGACTATTCCCATAGTTACTGTCGTGATCAAAGTTAAAAGCAATCTTGTCTAAAGATGACAATATTACATATCAACAAAGCAGTAGCACAAGCCAGAAGGAAAATAGCCATCCTGAGAAAGCTAAGTGGAACCACGTGGGGAGCCAGTTGGAAAATACTTAGCAAAGTTAATCAACAGAGTATACGACCACACCTGGAATACGGGTCAACTGCGTGGTGTTCGGCATCAAAAACCACACTACAAGAGCTGGACACGGTGCAATATCAAGCACTTAGAGTCACCACGGAAGGGATGAGATCAGCCCCTATAGTGGAAATGGAGAAGATGGGGAGGACACAAGCACTGAGAGAGCGCAGAGATACAAAAACGCTAATACAAGCAGAAAAGTTCCTCAGCTTGCCAGGCCACCCTATAAAGAACAGATTTGAAAACCTAGCTATGGGGCGGTTGAAAAGAAGTAGTTTTATCCACCAGGCCAAACGACTCCGCAGAGAAACCACCGATCTGCCCACAGTTGGTGTCCCCCTAACAACTATTCCAGAGCGAACTCCGTAGAAAGGTGAACATAGACTATCATTACAAATCCAGACAAAAGTGAGAGGAATATTTGACAAGGAAGAAGAGAACAGTATGCAGTGCAGAACAGCCACTCTCAGCTTCCTTGATGAAGAATTCCCACAGGACGTCTGGATCCGGGTCTACACAGAAGGGTCAGCACAAAATAATGTTCGAAATGGAGGAGCGGGAGTGTACATAGAATACCCAAATAATACTAGGAACACAGCCAGAGTACCGACAGAAAAGTACTGCTATGATGCTGAAATTGAGGCAATCAAAATAGCAACAGAGAAATTACTAAATACCATCAATGGTACACAACCCGTGGTGCTATTGACAGATGCAAAATCAGTACTAGAGGCGCCCTGTCTGAGAAATTGCCAGTACTAAGGACACTACTTTCTGAACTTAGCAGTCAGCATTAGGTCACCATACAGTGGATACCATCCCACTGTGGAGTACCCGGAAACGACAGTGCTGATCAATTGGCTAAGGAAGGAGCCAAAGAAGAACATACCACCAAAAGAAAAGAATGATCAAATCAGTCAGAAAGCCACGAAAACCTGCTCAAGATGACTACCACGTTATGGACAGACCAGAACAAGCCATTATTCTGCGCCTCAGAACAGGACACAATGGATTACGCAACCACATGTATACAAAGTATGGATTTAAGTCACCAGGAAGACCTAAGTGAACATGAATCATGGTACACAAGCTATATCTGACGGACATGAATAAGCAAAGAAATAAATTATAGGAATATGTGTGTAGAGGTACATTTTTATTATTTCATATTTTGTGTGCAATATGTTAAAAAGTAACGGACACCTTTTAACGCCCTAGGAAGCATTGAGCAAATAGTGTAGATCTATAGCTAGATCTATGTCTGTCGACTAACTAACCCGACCAACTAGACTCCATAAACGAGAGCTGATTGCTCTATACAGCAATGTGGCTAGCACCATGTGTCCACTATCACTCAATGTCTGTAAAAGTTTCCTTTACTTTTTTCTTCTTTCTATTCGTTACCTTAATAGCAAACTTCCAAATATTATACAAGTTATCCAAAATAGAATATTCACAGCACATAAATCTCTTATTTGGACGTGAAAGCCAAAGGGAAACCACCACATTAATTTGCGAAGAGTACATTTAAGGATAGTCACAAAGCTTCAGTGATACACATTTTGAAAAATTGAAAACACTTCATACCAGTTTTCGAACGGAATAATCTAAACTAACATCCCAAAATACCCTAAGTCATGTATTCATATTTTCATTATGATCATTTTGTAACTCCCCATGTTAGTGCTACCAAGTCCTACCAAAAAAAAAAAAAATCGTCAAACTTTCTTATCGGATTTTGAGAAGAAATAAATTGGAGAACTTGAGCAACTGGCAAGATTAAGGGGAAGGCAACCAGGGGAAGGAAGGGAAGTAAATACTTGGATGGCTTGGCCATGTGGCATGGTGGAGATAAGAACGTTGGGCTGATCCCCGACTCTGGTGAAACATGACCGGCATGGCACATGAAGATTATGATTGTAGTTCCTCTATATCTTAATGCCACTGAATACACACAATCAGCTGTGGTGTCCGAGTATCCACCATTATGTGTGGACTGCTGAGGCTGCGCAAGGCGCTGACTTGTCTGGACTGTCGGATATTGCCGTCAAAGACAGTGATAACATAAGGACGTGGATGGCATTGTTATCTTCCTAAGTTTGTATCAACTGATGCCTTGGTGTAACGGGAAGAAAGTGGCGCTGACAAAAGCATGATCACGGACGGACGAGAGTTAGATGGGTGGGCTCGCTGTTCGCTACGGGAGGGAAAGTCTGGCCATCTATCCCTCCGTGCACTGAGTCCTGGAGAATCTGATGATCCTAAAGCTTCACGTGTCCACAGCGCGTTCCTGCTAAGGGGCTTGTATATCTGTTGATTACGTTCTTATGAATCGAAGCCGATCCAAGTTAGAGAATGACTTAAATTGCTGTCTTATGACATTTTGTAGAGCTGAGACCAAGGAGTCTAAGGTGGCCAAACCTCACTTTGGCAAGTGATGAGCCCAGGCGTTGAACCCGCGTCCGAACTTGCTAATGACACTACCAGCGCAGTTCGCTATCAACCTCTCTAGAACAACCGCCCCTGTCCGTTAAGGACTATCATAAGCCACATGCGACTCGGAGCATCGGTAATGTCAGAAGTAAAATTGATCCAGAACACCGAGGACCGAGATCTGTGGCCACGCGTGAGCGCTGACGCAATTTGGCAAGGCACGTGAAGATCATGAAGTGACCCATATCAGGTACCACGAGGTTATTCTGTCGATAGATTGATATAGAGATTTGTTAGCATGCCTCGCAGTCATAAATATGGTTGTGAGACTGTTCATAAATTTACTCTTGAAAACTGTGTGTGGTTATTTCCCTTATCTTCCACACAAGTGACTAATCCATCCATTAATTTCTAGATGTACGGAGCATGTCAAACCAAAGACTTCTCAGTCATGCTTGGTTGAATGCCCCATTGATTGCCACGTGACTGAGTGGTCCCAGTGGTCGGACTGTGGAGTTAAATGTTTACCTGTACAAGGTAAGATACCATTTGTTGTTCCTGTTTACTCACCCTACGTGTCAGTGATGGGTGCCCTTCAAAGGACGTCATACGTAGACAGGCCATAGCAATCAAGAGGTTAAACAATCTTAAGAGCCAATGGTTCAGCATTGGCAAATAAATTAAACAAAATGACATGGTAATCAGCTTAAAATCACCATGATAGACAATTAAAAGTACAGTGTGAATATGTGTGATGTATATTTCAGTTAAAACAAAAGTCGCTTAAAAGTCGACATTGCAGACTTCATTGCATTATTATCCCATATTGCATTTTTAAAGTTCACAAAGCATCG
>JACEFZ010005170.1:227500-245796 GCA_014155875.1 Cepaea nemoralis | reverse complement strand
GACACTACGTCTCTAGAAAATTGAAACCAAGAGAACGCGCTTGGTCGACACCACAATTAGAAGCCCTTGCTCTAGTGGTGGGTATAACTAAATTGTCCAGATTCCTCCTAGGACGGCATTTTATTGTAGAGTCCGACAATAGTCCATTAAAATTTATTACTTCAGGAGTGCCTACAAACCAGATGATAGCGCGATGGTCATCTTTTGCTGCAAGATTACAGCTTTGAAGTGCGACATATCGCTGGCAGAACCAACACGATTGCTGATCTTTTGTCCCGTTGTCCGAACGACCCAGTAAGCACTAATGTCTGAGTGCAGTGTGTTAGAAAACACTCAGACCAACACAGCCATCAGTGAAGTTTTTTACAGGAAAGCTGTGTACATCTATTATGCGATGTGATAGGGTTCATTCCCACTGCAAATATTTTTTTCTTATTTTATTATTAGTGTAGTAATCGTCTTGAATAATTGCGTAGTGTGTGTTAGAAAGCGAACAATATTAATTGTATATATTATGAAATAAGAACAGTGCCACATGCGCTCATAACTTACCTCAAGCGAACTATTCAAGTTATCAGTGGTATCTGCGAGTGGAACATATCCAGTGATATTTTAATCCGTGAACGAAAGAGTGAACTGAACTGTGACATTTACACCACTGCAGTCAATCGCAATCCAGAAGTTTTCCAGCGAAACAACGAACACATTAACTATCAGAACAATTTCACATTCCGAATTGCTACACCAGAGCGGAACAAGTGTGTGATAGAATTTTTAACGACATCAGCTGTTCGTGTGTACTTCCGGAGAGTTTGTAAATTTAGACCAAAAGTAGCAGACGATAAACAAAAACCTTAAAAATTTATGACGCTTCTAAAATAATTATGAAACACCAATTTCGAATACACGAATTGTGTATTAGTATTTTTCGACTAGTGTAATCTTAGAATCATATCTTGAGTAACTTATTCACACTATCGACATTTTTTCGCTAGTATGGAAAAGCATCAAGCTATGACGCTGAGAAATAGAATAATAATTGTAATAGATTAGATTTGAGATCTTTTGAAATTATGTCCCTTTCATTTAATTGTTGTTACATTATTACACTAAGGGCGGTAAATTGAAATGTATTCGAATATGTGTTGTATAAAAATAGCCATTGTGTTGCCAGATTGTCAACACTCCAAGAGGTCATCAGCTGGGCATGGTATAGGGTTACCGACGTTGTAGACCAACGGAAGAGCTCCCGGCCAAATGAGGTCGGAGCTCGAGCGTTGAATGCGGCTTATAAAAAGACGTATTACAGTCTTACCTGATGTTTTTATGTTGCAAAAAGCATATTATTTCGTTTTTTTAAGAGGTTGCGAGGTAGTTGCATTGGATGCTGGTGCTACCGATCTGACTGGGTCAATATTGCAACTCAGGTGATCATCCATCGAGAGGATGAAACTTGGAAAGTGGTAAAGATTGAACACCACATGACTTAACATACAACTTGCATTTCGTATGTATTTCTATGCCAATGTACATGACAACAGAAAGGTCGATTCTGACATGGTTAAAAGATTAACCCTGTATCTATGTAGAGTATGCATGAAATATAAATTCTTTCATGAATAAGCCCCGGGGGAGCGTGTCAGAATCTCTAATGTCTCCAACCGAGATGCAGTAACATCGTTACGCCCGCCAGGCAAATAGTCTCCAACCGGGATGCAGTAACATCGTTACGCCCGCCAGGCGAGTACCAGTTACCTGCCCGCAGGTTGCTGGCTGACGTGATAGTCAGCGGTCAGGCAAGGACAAAGCAAGACGCACGCAGTCCTCGTGAAGCCAATCCACAGGGCAAGCGCTGTGCGGGGAAACCGGCAGACGGCTTGGGAACTCGGACATGACAGGACGTGTGGGTTGAGAAAGGCTTCGTGTAGTTCTGTGCCCGAAAGTCGAGTGCTTGTATATCTTGTGAGATAGACTGTGAAGCTGTGGGTTTTGTCTGTAAGTGTACTGATGTATTGTATATGTATAGTAATGATCATCACATGCCAAACTAGATCGTATTGCATGTGAATTGTAAATAAATCCATTGAACTTAGTGTCATTGTGTGTCAAGTCCAATCATTTTGTACTTGTACTTGTCTCACATATGTTAGGTCCAACGAGCCAGGTTTAAGACCCTGACAACATTGTTAGGTCCAAACCTATTTTTATTTGTCACCGAATCAGTTAATTAATGACACATTAAATTATGTCAAGTGAGCCATGGTTGTACAATGGTTAGCATGCTTGTTTGCCGGCCTAGTGGCCGTGTGTTCAAATCCTCTGGAGGTGAGATAATTCTCGTTTGACCTGGGTGGCCCAGCCTAGAGAGGCACCAGAAAATTACCAGCAAAGTAAATGCGGCCGGCGTGATATTGACCACATCACCCCTCGAGCGCCCATTGGTCCATAAAAATGGGTCTACCACCACATACCCAGTACACTTCATGACGTGAAAAGAGACCCCATCTAGGTATTTACCTCTTTGTCTTTCGCCGTGTCTACAATTTACTACAACTAATATTATAACCTTAGTGATTTTAAACCAGAAGTCACAAACAATATCTTACACCATTTATTGTCTGGCATATTTCGCTGTTTCTCATAAGCTAAACATATATCAGTGTCGGAGGAAAAGACAGTAATCTCTGTGCAGTCGAACAAGTATAAACGCATTCAACGTCGATTTCTCAACCCCTCATAAACTATGGCCATACGTTAGCAAAGAAAAAGCATCTCGTATACCGTTTTTGATGAATAATAAACGTTTGCTCAAATATAGTCAGGCGTGAATAATCAGGCGGTTTCAGCCGATTTCATGCAAACAGAAAGAGTTCATGGTAAATTTGAAATTATCGCGGGATAACAAATGCTCCACGTTTGAACAATGCCAGTGACGTGTGTTTTAAGTGTTTCAGCTAAACTATTATTCACTTCATATTGCATATAGCTCTGCAGTATTCACCTGACGAGATGCAAACTAATATGTCAAACTAAAATGTCAAACTAATATGTCAAACTGATATGTCAAACTAATATGTCAAACTGATATGTTAAACTGATATGTCAAACTAATATGTCAAACTGATATGTCAAACTAATATGTCAAACTAATATGTTAAACTGATATGTCAAACTGATATGTCAAACTGATATGTCAAACTAATATGTTAAACTGATATGTTAAACTAATATGTCAAACTGATATGTCAAACTAATATGTCAAACTGATATGTCAAACTAATATGTAAAACTAATATGTCAAACTGATATGTCAAACTGATATGTCAAACTAATTTGTCAAACTGATATGTCAAACTGATATGTCAAACTAATATGTCAAACTAATATGTCAAACTGATATGTCAAACTGATATGTCAAACTAATATGTCAAACTAATATGTCAAACTAATATGTCAAACTAATATGTTAAACTAATATGTCAAACTAATATGTCAAACTGATATGTCAAACTGATATGTCAAACTGATATGTCAAACTAATATATAAAACTAATATGTCAAACTGATATGTCAAACTAATATGTCAAACTGATATGTCAAACTGATATGTCAAACTGATATGTCAAACTAATATGTCAAACTAATATGTCAAACTGATATGTCAAACTGATATGTCAAACTAATATGTCAAACTGATATGTCAAACTAATATGTCAAACTGATATGTCAAACTAATATGTCAAACTAATATGTCAAACTAATATGTCAAACTGATATGTCAAACTGATATGTCAAACTAATATGTCAAACTAATATGTCAAACTGATATGTCAAACTGATATGTCAAACTAATATGTCAAACTAATATGTCAAACTGATATGTCAAACTGATATGTCAAACTAATTTGTCAAACTAATATGTCAAACTAATATGTCAAACTGATATGTCAAACTGATATGTCAAACTAATATGTCAAACTGATATGTCAAACTAATATGTCAAACTGATTGATTGATTGATTGATTGATTGACTGATTTAGGAATCGACATTACAGCATTCGGGGCATTCCCATAAGCGCTCCGTCCCCATCCTCAGCAGCCAGCGAAGAGTTCCAACACTAATAGTACCAGTAGCAATCTTATTATATGTCCGTCTCGCCTTTCCTCTGAGCGTCGAGCGTCGGCCAGATCCCCTCGTCACTCCTCGCTGTCTCATTCTTGCCAGACCATGGTGATCCATTTGCTCCTCCGAGGTGTACACGTGCAACCACAAGGCCGCAACCACGTCTGCCTTGTCATGTATCAATACTCCACCAAGTTCTGCAGAGCCAGCCAATCTGTCCGCCTGTTCATTTCCCAGCACACCGGCATGCCCCGGAGAAAAGATCCAGGTGATGCTTGTCACCCGTGACCTTGACCTCCGAAGCGAAGCAAGCCACTCCGCACGAAACCTGCCCGTCCTCACCCTCGTCAGCATGCTTTCTGAGTCAGTTACAATCACGATGTGTGTGTGTGTGTGTGTGTGTGTGTGTGTGTGTGTGTGTGTCGTATTCTCCATCCAGCGGAGAGCCGCAGTGACTGCCTCCACCTCCACTCTTAAGCTGGATGTTGTGGTATCATATGCCAGGCTCTCCTGCACCAAACGTCGACCATTAGCTTTGGCTATAAACCCCAGCCACTTCTCTCACCTCTTGACGCCGAACCATCTGTGTAGATAATCACATCACCCGAGTGAGCATTGTCCTGAATTAGTTGCTGGATTTCCACTTCCGTGGCCCCTTCTGGCCACTCCCTGCACTCTCGGCTTAATGTGATTATAACTCTACACAAGTCTAACTGTTCCGCTGGCACTCTGACCCACTCCTCTCCTCGCCTAACGTTCTCCAAGGGACACACCTGTCTGATAGTATCCTCTGCCTGAGCCATCCATGATTTCCCTCTTATCAGCCGCTGACCCTTAACTGCGTCCAGCGCCTCATGCAATGGGTGATCTGTGTCTGCAGTTACTCTGAGGTATGCCTTCGCCTGCATCACCTTGAGTCTACCAGCAACAGTAGGCAGACCAAGGATGTAACGCATACACACCACTGGGGTGTCTCTGGTGCATCCCAGAATGACCTGCATAGCTTCGTTCTGTATGTGCTCTAACTTCACCAGCTGACTCTTTGAGACAGTGAGCAGTCCTAGTCCATAGTCAATCACTGAGAGGATCAAGTGCTGGTATAGTTTGAAAAGCATTCTCTGCTCTATGTCCATTGCAGCCATAGTTTTAAGTGCACTGAGTCCCTTTTGAGATCTTGTCACAACCGTCTCCACATGGTCCTTGAAGGATAGGCTACTGTAAAATGTGATCCCCAGATACTTCAGTTTGTTCTATCTGCTGACATTTCTACCATCTATCGCCAGGTTTGGGACATCAGCTCTCACAATCCTGTTGTCCAAAGAGCACCACAAAACAGCCGCCTTTTCCGGGGGGATGACAGCACTCATTTCTGTGCACCAGTCAATCACTTTATCTACTGTCGCCTGTAACTCCTGGGCTGTTTGTTCCCTATCTCTCCCCTGCCTATATGCAAGAATATCATCTGTAAATGTTAGTATTCTTCCAACCCCTGGTGCTTCTAGATTTGCAATCTTGCTTGTATACACGTTAAAGAGCACCGGTGAGACTGCAGATCCCTGTGACAGTCCCGGGGTTAAAATATGTGGCTCTGAGGTCCATGCACCCAGACGGAGAGCAACCCGACGAGAATGCAGGACGGCCGCTATCCAGTTCACCAACCAGGGATTGACCTCCTTCTCCATCAGTGCAGTCATCAAACTAATATGTCAAACTAATATGTCAAACTAATATGTCAATCAATAAATCATACAACATATTGTTTGTGGCTTCTGTGTTTAATATTGTTATGATGACATTTACACACATTAACTTTACTTCCGGTCGCTAACATGGCGGTTAGGCGTTGAACCGTTAAGGCCTGTGGCGTGTTTATGCTTGCAGATACGGTTTCCAATCGCATTTTCCTCATGTTGGACTGGTAGTGCATTGTTCCGTCGCCCTGCTACTGAGTGAGTGCGTGGGCGACACTGTGAGCTGTGAAATTCGCGGGAAATGCTTTTACATCTGTCCTGTACAGCGACCTGCATGTTCGGAACAATGGCCACCAGCTGTTGCTGTCGCTGAATTGACTGAGTTGCCTTTTCGGTTCACGAGTGCATTTTTCAGGAGACTCCCGGGAGTCGGCGCTGAAGCTGCGGAGTTCGTGCTTTATGCGACACTTTCGGCGGGTCGCCCTGCGGTAAAAGACCGAGCCATGTAAGAAAACCCGGGTCAATTAGGTCTTTCTAGTGACTGCCGAGTCCATCGACGATGAACTGTGGTTTTCGTGGATTAATTTTGTGTTGGCATTCTGGCGGCGGCATTATGCACAGTGTACCTGTGCGGGCTGTTGGATTGCCGAGACTCCTGCCTATTCCACTTTTCACATTGGACAGTGGGGAGCATTTTGTGTGATATTCACTGGCACAGAAACGGAGCATAATGGGGACGACCCGTTGCCGTGAAGTTGGAACCTCGACTAACTAACTAACTAACTAACTAACTAACTAACTAACTAACTAACTAACTAACTAACTAACTAACTAACTAACTAACTAACTAACTAACTAATTAACCAACCAACCTAGCTAGCTGGCTGGCTGACTGACTGATTGACTGACTGACTAACGACGACATTTATTTACAATAACAACAACAGCTACTACTAATACTACAGTTACCACTGTAAATGAATGTGAAGTTGGAACCCACCATTATCCGCACACTAGTAGTCACATTGACCTTACCTCCGACGACAGGCAGAGAAGCTCCGTATAGTTCTTGGTTATGACAGTAGACAGTCTGCACGAGCATTTTATTATAGCCAGCTCCTGGACAGATTGAAATGAAATCTTACTGAAAAACTCATTCCACTGAGTTATTTTCTTTCTGAAATAATGGCATGGGTGTGTGTAGGGGAGGGGGACATTGGTCATTGTTAATTATGATCCCTATTCTATACTGTGGGGCTCTATGGCGAAGGAGTTACAGACGCAATTCGTAATCCCGCAAACAGCGTTCGAAACCCAGCTGCGGGTGATTTGGCAGAAGACTACCTTTCGTTGGTTTTCATACAATGGTATGAGTGCCAATCGTTCAGAGAGAAATGGCAAGCTACTTAACGTAAACTTGTCCAGGAATCACAAACATCTCCAAAATAAATATCCAACTTTACTATACTGCGCAGAAACTGGACAAGGAACAAGCAATTAGAAAGGCGACACTGGATATACAGAAGAATAACTTGCATTTGATAACAAGCCCCCCAAAAAAACGCAATCAAATACAGAGATTCTAGAAACACTGGAAATGAAAAGAGAGTTAATGAAGAAGTAAAAAAAAAAAGAGGCAAGTGAAATATTTCGCCCACGTTAACAGGCATAACACTCTTATAAAAACCATAATGTAAACAATATAAAATGACACAAAGCAGTGCAGCTTTACATAACAGATTTATGACACATACAGGACGTTGCGGCGATTAGCCATCATCAGCAAACAAACACATTCACAAACACAACATATAGTCATATAAAAATGATATATTATATCCAATATGGTTATAAAATCCATAATGGATAGTAAGGTTGAAGGCAAGTGAACAAGAGGTAGACAACGCTACAAGTGGAAAGATAACATCAAGAGATGAACGTACAGCAGTCTGACAGAATGTACAATCAAGGGCGAGAGACAGACAGTGTTGGAGATCCATTGCAGCCAGCCTTCACGGTGGAGGTGGCATGTGATCGATCGATATTAGGAAGCAAGCTAATCTATGAGTGCCCAGCATCATAACGATATGGAGACATGTTTACGTCCACTAAAGCCAGACAAAATGAAGGCTTATTGTTGAACGTCTAAAACACAGATCAGTTAGACTAAAATGTTAACATCTCATCCTTGACTTGGGAACGTAAATTACAAGTAACTCAGAAGTCGGAGTGGGTTCGCCTGATAGCGAGGGACACTGATAATAAGGAAAGATAACCCACACGCAATAACCAGTCCAGTACACTAGAAATAGTAGCACGTGTATGAACTACGCTTGAATTCAAAACGATCGAACACAAAAACAGAACAAAACAAACAAAATTCACGAGACTATGCGGCAAATAGGAAAAAGGAAGGCGCAGATTATTCAAATCAACATTTCTCCATCTAACGACCACTGGTAATTCGCAACTTAATTGTCTACGTTGTTTCTACCACATGCGTAAACACAATAATTCTACACAAAACACGTCATTACCCCAAATGCATGACCTCTGTGAAGATAACATTTGACCTCTACCTTGCCAGTGATGTCGTCACGAACTGCCACCAACACTGCAAAATATCCAGATCATTAAATGTCTACAACTCAAAGTCGATGGTAACAACTGTAAACAGTTAAATTATTCGTTAACTTTATTCTATACCTTCTAAAGATTTCGGTGAGGGATTTTCTTGAAGTTTAATGTACTGTTTAAAATATATGTATATATCAAAGTTAATTTTATTTCCAATACCTTTAAAACTAACAGAAAATGTTGCATGTTGTTAGCAAAACTATACTGACATTCTAAAAAAACAAAAACAATGTTGCGTGTCTTTTGCAAGATGTTGCAATCAACTCCAACCCCAGTTGATTTCTAAACAAGTTTACGTTCAAAAGTTTGTCATTGTTTTCTGAATGAGACGTCAACTTTGAAGTCGAACTGACTGGTGTTGGAAAAGTTCCCACTACACCGTCGTCAGCGCACAGGAAATTTAAGAGCGAGCGATCTTATCCATTCAGCCACGTTGACCTCTATATTGTTATTATAAGTAGTTAGAAAGGGAATATTTAAAATGTAGTATCAGGATTCAACGAAACAAAAAGTGCAGTAAAAGTTGTCCTATCATCATCATGTTCAAGTGCCATGCCGACAAGTGTGGGCGGTCATGGTTTGCTATATCCTATCATAAATGTATGTAAATATCGGAAGCAAGTATATACAAACAGACACCAAGGTCATATTGTACACAGGGTGTCAGGACAATATTTGCTGGACCAAACTGTACTCAGGGGCTGATGTGATTAGTATCACACCGACCACATTACCTGGTGTCTGTCTTATGAGGCTGGTTCGACCCCGTAGCTACATTGCGGCAGTCCTCTAGGACTACCGAGAGACAGACGAGTCACTCAACCACTACTCTTCGAGGTAAACATTAAATTTCAATAACTGTATAAATGAATATTTACTGTATTTTTTTTCTGTCTTTTTTTTTCCTTCTTCTTTCCTCAAGGGTAACACGTTTCTCCTATCTTGGGCATGTAATAAGAGATGATGGCAGAAGTGAAACAGAAATCAAAAAGCGAATAGGAATGGCCAAAAATGCTTTCAATAGCATAAAACCAGTATTAACATCGAGAGAGATTAACAAAGTATTGTAAATGAGAATTGCCAAATGTTATGTATATTCAACACTACTATAATGAGAGGAAACCTGGACAATGAACAAGTATTTAGAAAGTCGAATATAGGCCCTGGAGATGTGGATATATTGAAGAGTATGTCGTATTTCATGGAAGCAAAACCAATCAAATACAGCTGTTCTAGAAACTGAAAATTAAAAGAGGCAAGTGAAATATTTCGACCACGTTAAAAGAAATAACAATATTTAAACAAAACCCCTATTCTGGAGGGTAAGGCTGAAGGCAAGTGAGCAAGAGGTAGATAACGATACAAGTGGGAGGATAACATCAAGAGATGGACGAACAGCGTTCTAACAGAATGTACTAGTACAATCACATCAAGAATCAGTGTTGGAGATCCTTTGCAACCAATCTCATAGTGATTGATTGAGAGTATAATAGCACCATATAATTTTTAGTTTTTAGTTATGGCCTGGGGTTCAGCCCTCTGCGCACCCCTACACCCACCCCTTCCCCCCCCCCACACACACACCCACCCACACACACACAATCACACACACAATCACACAACAAGAATACGCAGTCTTCATGAGTCGGGTCAGGACTATTAAGTCGTCATTTAGAATTAGATACCCGAGCACCACCAAAATTAAATGGTTGTGTTAACCACACACCAAAGATCATCATAATTATAAGCTGTGCCTTCAAACGAGGGGGGATGCGGTTCGCTACCTCACATTTTCCTTAGCCTTGGATAAGTCATTGTATATTTTCCTATTGTGACTTTAGTTAAGCCATCTGGATATTTATCTAAGTTCAAAACAATGTTTTCCCGTAGTGAATTTGAATAACGAAGACACAAACAATAGATTGCACGATTTATTGCCTGGCATATTTCGCTGCATCTCGTCAGGTACATACTGCAGAAATCACACAACTTACGTGAAATTAACTAGATAAATCCTTCAAGTTGAAATATACACAATTTCGCACAGTAATGTCGATTGTCTACCACGGTAATTTTAAGCTGACTAACATGTCTTTCTGTTTACACAATTCTGGCTTGCGTTGATAGATCATAATTGCTTCTGCAAATTTTAACAAGCGAGTATTTTGTGTTCTAAACAACACGCGAAATGCAGTCTCTCTGGACACAACGTGGCGACTGGCGACAATGTGCCTGCCGATTGAAGACGCCGGGAGCTTCCGGTGTGTCGGCTCCTCGTGGCTATCATCTCCTGTGTGTTGTATCTTGTTGACCCATTGAGGTATGTGTTCTGACACCCGTTTGTTAAGCTGTCTCTCCGTTCGGCCAATGTAAACGGCCTGGCATCTACATGTGAATTGGTAAATACAATTGTTTGTGGCGTACAGAGGAACAGGCTCTTTGACTGTTGGTGTAGGAATGGGTACGGTTTTACATCTAATGACTGGAGTTGCCGCACAGAATGTTCGACCTACTGCTGTAGTAAGCCGGTCTTGTAGACGTTGCATTACGTCATCCCCTCGAAAGGTTAGCTGGATGAATACCTTGAGTTTAGGGACTGTAGTTACGTCTGCTTTGGGTTTGGGCTGTTGGCAATGGCGCTTTATAAATCCTGTGGAGTACCCATTCAGGTTTAAGACATTCTTCAGAGTTTCAAATTCCTCTGTCAGTGTGTCCTGGGTGCATATCTTTCTAGCACGGTCAAACAAGGTCCGTACTAAGCCCCGTTTGTACTGGACAGGTGTGAAGCTCTGAAAATTTAGGTATTGGCCAGTCCATGTTTCTTTGCGATACACCGATCTTTGAATTGTGCCGTCTGCTCTACGTCTCATTAGAATATCTAGGAACGGTAACGCTTCGTTGTGTTCGTGTTCCATAGATAGAGAGATGTTTTTATGCGTCTTGTTCATTGTGGCCTGAAACGATGTTGCTTGTAGCTCGTCTGTGGTGATAATTAGTATATCGTCCACATAACGCCGGTAAAAGGCCAAGTTGTTGATGTCTGAGGATCTCTTTTCTTCTAAGTGTGCCATGAAGATGTCCGCTAGAATAGGACCAAGAGGACTCCCCATGGCCACTCCGTCAATTTGGCGGTATGACTTAGTTTAGAAAATTGAATTGGATGTTGGCGGTACATAGTAGTAGTAGCCTCTCCAGAATAGGTGTTGGTATGCCTAATTTTAGTTGTTTGTCTTCAATGCGTTCCCTTATTATTTTCACTGTCTCCTCTAATGGAACGTTAGTGAATAGGGAGGCTATATCCATGGATGCCATGTGTTTGTTATTTATGTCCATAGTATCCAATAATTCCACCAGTTGGAATGTATCTCTGAGTATTTTTGGATCGAAGGACTGTCGTACTGGCTTTAACATTTCGGCTAACCATCTCGCCATTCGGTGTTGTGCAGAGTTAACCATGGACAGGATAGGTCTTAGCGGGATGCCGGGCTTGTGAAGTTTGGGTAGACCGTACATCTGAGGAGTGTGCGAGCCACGTGGTGTGAGCGTTTTTGCAGTGGCCTCACTGATGAGTCCCGCATTCACAAGTGACTGGATCTCTTTCCTCATTATAGCATCCAGGTCCTCCGACTTGTTTACTTTTTGATCTATCCTGAATTTGGATTCGTCTGACAATATTACATCCATTTTTCTCTGGTAATCTGACATGTCCATCAGTACTGTACCGCTCCCTTTGTCAGGTTTCAGTATGACGAGGGTTTTGTTAGCCTTTAACGCTTTTAAGGCAGTAAGGTGTTCGTTGGTCAGCGGACACGTCTGTTTAGAGGGTGTTGTGCGATACTGGTGTTCTAAATCTACCAGTTTGGCCTTCAGCCACCCGACCGACTCAGCAGAGGTAGGTGATAACTTGGAGACTTGATCAAACAACATTTCAAACTGTGCTTGCGACTCAACACGATTGATGTGTTTAGGCTTTATGCATAATTTTAATCCGTATGCAAGGGCCTCTGTTTCAATGTTGTTGAGTACGTATGACGATAAGTTCCTCACATACTTCTCTGGGTTGTCTAGTACTGACGTTGTTACCTTTTCAGTGCTCAGTGATTTGTTGAGGCGAGCATTCTCTGCGATTTTCACCTTGTACACTGTTTCTGTACAGAATTTAGTGAACTTCAAGTAGCCATACAAGCTCAATTCTTGGGTGACGTAGTAGGCAGAACTGTGTGTGCGCTTCAAGTTGGCCAGCTTGGACTGGGTTTCTTCTATCTGGTGTTTTTGTCAGTCTCGAGGAATGCCTAAGGACGGGGATATTTCCTCACCGGTATTTCAGATCTCTGAGGACGGACAGAATATGTCCGACAAGAAAAAACCTGAGACGACTGACAAAAAACCAGATAGAAGAAACCCAGTCCAAGCTGGCCAACTTGAAGCGCACACACAGTTCTGCCTACTACGTCACCCAAGAATTGAGCTTGTATGGCTACTTGAAGTTCACTAAATTCTGTACAGAAACAGTGTACAAGGTGAAAATCGCAGAGAATGCTCGCCTCAACAAATCACTGAGCACTGAAAAGGTAACAACGTCAGTACTAGACAACCCAGAGAAGTATGTGAGGAACTTATCGTCATACGTACTCAACAACATTGAAACAGAGGCCCTTGCATACGGATTAAAATTATGCATAAAGCCTAAACACATCAATCGTGTTGAGTCGCAAGCACAGTTTGAAATGTTGTTTGATCAAGTCTCCAAGTTATCACCTACCTCTGCTGAGTCGGTCGGGTGGCTGAAGGCCAAACTGGTAGATTTAGAACACCAGTATCGCACAACACCCTCTAAACAGACGTGTCCGCTGACCAACGAACACCTTACTGCCTTAAAAGCGTTAAAGGCTAACAAAACCCTCGTCATACTGAAACCTGACAAAGGGAGCGGTACAGTACTGATGGACATGTCAGATTACCAGAGAAAAATGGATGTAATATTGTCAGACGAATCCAAATTCAGGATAGATCAAAAAGTAAACAAGTCGGAGGACCTGGATGCTATAATGAGGAAAGAGATCCAGTCACTTGTGAATGCGGGACTCATCAGTGAGGCCACTGCAAAAACGCTCACACCACGTGGCTCGCACACTCCTCAGATGTACGGTCTACCCAAACTTCACAAGCCCGGCATCCCGCTAAGACCTATCCTGTCCATGGTTAACTCTGCACAACACCGAATGGCGAGATGGTTAGCCGAAATGTTAAAGCCAGTACGACAGTCCTTCGATCCAAAAATACTCAGAGATACATTCCAACTGGTGGAATTATTGGATACTATGGACATAAATAACAAACACATGGCATCCATGGATATAGCCTCCCTATTCACTAACGTTCCATTAGAGGAGACAGTGAAAATAATAAGGGAACGCATTGAAGACAAACAACTAAAATTAGGCATACCAACACCTATTCTGGAGAGGCTACTACTACTATGTACCGCCAACATCCAATTCAATTTTCTAACTAAGTCATACCGCCAAATTGACGGAGTGGCCATGGGGAGTCCTCTTGGTCCTATTCTAGCGGACATCTTCATGGCACACTTAGAAGAAAAGAGATCCTCAGACATCAACAACTTGGCCTTTTACCGGCGTTATGTGGACGATATACTAATTATCACCACAGACGAGCTACAAGCAACATCGTTTCAGGCCACAATGAACAAGACGCATAAAAACATCTCTCTATCTATGGAACACGAACACAACGAAGCGTTACCGTTCCTAGATATTCTAATGAGACGTAGAGCAGACGGCACAATTCAAAGATCGGTGTATCGCAAAGAAACATGGACTGGCCAATACCTAAATTTTCAGAGCTTCACACCTGTCCAGTACAAACGGGGCTTAGTACGGACCTTGTTTGACCGTGCTAGAAAGATATGCACCCAGGACACACTGACAGAGGAATTTGAAACTCTGAAGAATGTCTTAAACCTGAATGGGTACTCCACAGGATTTATAAAGCGCCATTGCCAACAGCCCAAACCCAAAGCAGACGTAACTACAGTCCCTAAACTCAAGGTATTCATCCAGCTAACCTTTCGAGGGGATGACGTAATGCAACGTCTACAAGACCGGCTTACTACAGCAGTAGGTCGAACATTCTGTGCGGCAACTCCAGTCATTAGATGTAAAACCGTACCCATTCCTACACCAACAGTCAAAGAGCCTGTTCCTCTGTACGCCACAAACAATTGTATTTACCAATTCACATGTAGATGCCAGGCCGTTTACATTGGCCGAACGGAGAGACAGCTTAACAAACGGGTGTCAGAACACATACCTCAATGGGTCAACAAGATACAACACACAGGAGATGATAGCCACGAGGAGCCGACACACCGGAAGCTCCCGGCGTCTTCAATCGGCAGGCACATTGTCGCCAGTCGCCACTGTTGTGTCCAGAGAGACTGCATTTCGCGTGTTGTTTAGAACACAAAATACTCGCTTGTTAAAATTTGCAGAAGCAATTATGATCTATCAACGCAAGCCAGAATTATGTAAACAGAAAGACATGTTAGTCAGCTTAAAATTACCGTGGTAGACAATCGACATTACTGTGCGAAATTGTGTATATTTCAACTTGAAGGATTTATCTAGTTAATTTCACGTAAGTTGTGTGATTTCTGCAGTATGTACCTGACGAGATGCAGCGAAATATGCCAGGCAATAAATCGTGCAATCTATTGTTTGTGTCTTCGTTATTCAAATTTATCTAAGTGTTGATATGTGTATATACATATAAAATCACACATACTGAAGTATTGGAAAGATCGGGTTGTGTGACGGCTTGTTCCATGCTCATTCTTTGTAGACTTAGATGGATAGGACACATTACGTGGATGGATGACAGTAGACTACCAAAGGACATCTTTTTTGTGAATTACAGATGGCTAAAAGATCTCGGTTTCGGTCTCTAATATGATATTAGGAATCTCCGTGGTGAAGTAGTCTCGCCTCGGGCTCCGAAGATTGTGGGTTCGATTCCGGGCAGCATCCTTCGTTTCACAAGTGCATTTTTTCGGAGACTCCCTTGTCGCGGAAAAACTTGATAGTTTCGATCGATGACAAACAAGACCCGACATTCGTCTACAAAAACAGGCAATCCTTCGATGAGTAGGGGACTGAGGAACAAAATACGTCGCGAAAACTGTCTGCACACGGTCGGCATTTCTGTATGATGTGGGTTGTTCGAGAAACGTACAATGGCGCCATCCGTCTGCAAGGCGGTAGACAGCCTTTGAAGTTGTAGACGGAAGGTCTGGACAGACGTCGGATGGATTCTGTGATGTGGGGAAAAATCCCCTGGCTCACAGACAGACAGGACTTTTGTTGTACGAGACAAAGATTTCCCCGATGAAAGCAAAATAGACGGCGGATTGATTCCAGTCAGTCTAAAACAGGGAGAAAGCCAGACTCTGGACTGATTAGCGTCTAGACTTTTTGGTGACGTCACTCAAGCCCCGATTTAAAACCAGTTGCGGTAAACAAGTTGGAGTGAGTCGACCAAAAATTCTGAAGTGTTAAAGATCGGCGCAGTATTCCGAGTTGTGTTAATTGAAAGAGACTATAGTGTCAAAGTGTTGATATTTATCGGCGGACATAGATCCAGTCTGTGATTGCATAGTCTCAATCATCAACCGGAATAGGCATATGGTAGTCTATTAATCATATCTAACTTAGAGTATGATTAGGAATAGAGTACAGTACGGTACGGTGATAGAATGTTCTATAAGTGCGGTGCTAGAAAGTATTATAGGAGCGTCGGCACTAGTAACCTATTGTGTAGCTTTAACTAGCTTGTGTAATATATCATTTAACTCAGGGAGTTAAGGACAATGTAGTGGGATAATAATTAGAGAGATTGAGGATGGTTGGGAGGGATGAAGGGAATGTGAAATGGTAGGATCTTCCAGTAGGGCATCTGCTGGGTTTCTACCCGTTTCCTTTAATCTTTCCTTGTGTTTCCATGTCTCAGACCAATGTGATGAGCTATTTGGCCGTATAACAGAGTTCGGTTCTCTGTTATAGATCTGAGTGCTGCTATCGGCCTACACTCACCTAATTAAGGTCAGAATTGAGTTGCTCTCACCAGGGGATTCTCTATTCTACAGGTTCCACTTACAGGTCTACTTGTTGATGGTGATACGATATACTACCAAGAAGTTAGTATTCAAGTTGAAGAAAATGATGGCTCACGGATGGAAGACAGAGGTTACTGAGAGGCTTGTACACTGGGCTCATGGCCTAGTTGGTCTGCAGAAACCTGACTTCTGCTGAGCAGGACTTGATGAACATATGTGTGATTTTTCCTTGAGTGATATGCTACATCACTGTAGAATCAGAACACTATACGTAACACATATACCAATATATATAACTACCTGGAACATTAATAGGTTGTTTTTTTTTAATATGGGAAAAATCGTATAACCAGTGACTTATGAACAGTTATATTTTCCCATGTGACATTTAAGTTATTGGAAAGATTCTCTAATCAACAAACATTATTGAACAGTGTAAATTCACAGTGTTTGCTAGAGTGAAGACCAATATCGAACAGTGTCTATCATTGATGACCAGCGTCCTGATTGTTCGAGAGTGATCGGAGAAAGTCGTCACGTGGCCGGAGAAACATCTTCTTGGTGAGGTTTTCTGTCCGGAATACTTGGTGCTGTTGTGTGCTCAGCACAGTGATGTAACTAACTTTGCTCCTGATTCACTGGTCTGATTCTACATACACCTTAGAATATTCGACACACATTCTACACATTACACACACACATTTCTCACACACATACTCTTTGCTTTAATAAATTATTTGCTGTATTTATTTGTTAAAGCTAGAGTTGTTGAGTATGTTATGTTGGAGAAGAATGAGAGGGGGTATGATCCAGGGGTGAGTGAGAGTAAGAAAGAGGTGTCTACAGACTGAAGGAGTTTTGTGGACGGATTCTGGTGGTTTCTCTAGGACAATAATATTGGGTTAATTAAAATGTGGGTGTTGATTCCCCTCACTCCAGGGACGACACTAAAGTAATAAAGGATTACTACGACACTCCTGAGGATCGTTGCTGGAGCTACGGAGTTCGTGCTTTGTGCAACGCTTTACGCGCTGCGGAAAGAGACTGAGCCATATGGGATAAAAAGCAGGAGCAATGAAGTCGACCGTGTCGACTTTTAAGCGCCTAAGATACAAAGATGAATGTAAGCGGGACATGGTTAGTACAGGCATTCATGTTGCATCTTGGAAGCAAGCCGCCGCTGATCGTGTTGCACGGAGGGTGAAATGGAAAACAGACAAAGGATAAAATGATTGCAGATAGGTCACCCACTGAGCGTGTGAGACATCAGATGGTGCGTTATGGTGGAAATGACGATATTTTCACATGTTGCCATTGCGGACGAACATTTACAGCTCAAATTGGTCTGATCAGTCACATTCATTGGCTACCACTATGGGTTGTAGTTATTATGCCTCTTTTGAAGGACAGTGTAATAAACTATCGTCTGTCAAGACGGCAAGGTACCCGTATATAAAAGACTGGCATCTTACCGTCTTGACAGACAACAGTTTGTAAAATGGAGTCATACCTCTCCATGACACAAAGCCTGGGCTGAATTTAGAGTCCATGTGTTGCCGATGCAGCATGATCCCTCTCTCGGCCTGTCTAGTGTACTCCAGAGGAAAGCTAATACCCATACGTATAGAGCAAGACAAGCTGCAGAAGCTGCCGGATCAGCAAAGCAATACTCTAACTGTCCGCCTGTCGGAGCTTCGACCCTAGACCAGT
>JACEFZ010005170.1:0-222500 GCA_014155875.1 Cepaea nemoralis | reverse complement strand
TTCACTGTTGGTGATGGCACGGCGACTTGACTGAGCAGGACTGGTTCCGGGAACCGTTTGCTGTCTAGACTTCTGGTTGGGAGGTGCGGTGGGGAGAAGGCACGGAAGTAGGCAGCTGGGTAGATTCTGATGACGTAAGCTGTTTGTGCCAAATCTTTAGAATCTCTTTACTTTTGCGAGAAAAGAGAGTGGTGAAATGCTATATAGAACCAGGTTTGCTGTATGACAGTGAATTTGGAATGTAAATGAACAAATTAAGAAGAAATTAGAAGCAACAGAGATGTGGTTCCTGAGACGAATGTTGCGAATTCCTTGGACTGATAGAGTAACTAACAATAATTGCCCGACAGAGGCTAATGAAACTAGAACATTATATACAACAATAAGAAAGAGACAAACATCTTTCTTCGATCATGCGATGAGAAGAGAGGCATTGGAGAACATCGTGACAACTGGAAAGATCGAGGGGAAGAAAGGCAACCAAGAGAATTTATGCTGGATGGATTGAAACGGTGACATGGAGGAATACCATCAGCAGAGTTGATCCAGAACACCAAAGACCGAGATCTGTGGAGAGCCATGAACGCCTACGCCAGCTGGCAGGACACTTGATGATGATGATGATGATAATGACTTTTGTAAATTGTGTGTGTGTGTGCGTGCGTGCGTGCGTGCGTGCGTGTGTGTATGTGTGCGTGAATTAAAGTGTAATGATATATAATATCGAGGTCACGCGTGACAAGCTACAAACATTTCTACCTTTCAAAAGTGCCGTATTCAGCCAGGTATCTCTGCATTCGGACCGGGTACTCGGCAATAGCACTGATTCCCCTCAAGCCGATCATAGCCTTAGAAGAGGAGAAATATGACATTACCGCATGATTACCAATACCAGATTAGAATTCTTTTAACTGACCTGGGCTCCCACGTGGACCCAGCCTAAAATGGGTACCAGGAAATGCCTTGGGAAGTAAAGGCTGACGGGGGTGATACTGACCACATCCCATTGGAGTACCGATTGGTCTCTGCAAATATGGGTCGAGCACCGATTGGTCTCTGCAAATATGGGTCGAGCACCGATTGGTCTATGCGAATATGGGTCGAGTACCGATTGGTCTATGCAATTATGGGTCGAGCACCGATTGGTCTATGCAAATATGGGTCGAGCACCGAATGCTAAATGCACATATGCCATGCAAAAGGGACCTTTATTTATATTGTACCGTTAAATCTGTTATGACATGTTGTTGACTGTATGAACGAGTGCGATGGCGTCGATTCTTATTAGTCAGTCGATCTATATATTAAAACATTGTACTTGAATAAGAGATGTTGATATGTAACATTGTAAACGTTATTGTTCATTACACTGATATTTGAGATTATCCGTAGTGATGAGGATGGTAAACTGCGGTAAAAAAAAAAAAAAACTGTGGCATAACGCCACCAAATAAACAATATGTGTCTCTGAAACTAAACTACTTTGGTCATATTAAATGACACGTGGTTTAGAAAGAACTGTGTGATTTCTGGGAGACGATGCAGGAAACCATTAAGACGACGCTGGACACTAAACGTCAGAGTGGTTTGAGACAACTGTCTGCTTTCTGGGAAAGGTTGCAGGAATCTACTAACACTAAGCGTCAGAGTGGTTTTAGACAACTGTCTGCTTTCTGGGAAAGGTTGCAGGAATCTACTAACACTAAACATCACAGGGTTTCTAGACAACTGTCTGCTTTCTGGGAGAGATTGCAGGAATCTACTAACACTAAACATCACAGGGTTTCTAGACAACTGTCTGCTTTCTGGGAAAGGTTGCAGGAATCTACTAACACTAAACATCACAGGGTTTCTAGACAACTGTCTGCTTTCTGGGAAAGGTTGCAGGAATCTACTAACACTAAACATCACAGGGTTTCTAGACAACTGTCTGCTTTCTGGGAAAGGTTGCAGGAATCTACTAACACTAAACATCACAGGGTTTCTAGACAACTGTCTGCTTTCTGGGAAAGGTTGCAGGAATCTACTAACACTAAACATCACAGGGTTTCTAGACAACTGTCTGCTTTCTGGGAGAGATTGCAGGAATCTACTAACACTAAACATCACAGGGTTTCTAGACAACTGTCTGCTTTCTGGGAAAGGTTGCAGGAATCTACTAACACTAAACATCACAGGGTTTCTAGACAACTGTCTGCTTTCTGGGAGAGATTGCAGGAATCTACTAACACTAAACATCACAGAGTTTCTAGACAACTGTCTGGTTTCCTGGAGAAGTTGCTGGAATCCATTAACACTAAACGTCACAGAGGTCTTAGACAACTGTCTCGTTTTTGTGAGAGGTTGCAGGAATCCACTAACACTAAACGTCACAGGGGTTTTAAACAACTGTCTCGTTTTTGGGAGAGGTTGCAGGAGTTTACTAACACTAAAGGTCACAGTGGTTTTAGACAACTGTGGTTTCTGGGAGAGGTTGCAGGAATACACTAACACTAAACATCACATCGGGGTTTGTTATTGTTGTTGTTTTTTTTGTTTTTTTTTTGCGCTCGCTCGCTTTTAATTCAAGCGTAGTCAATACACACTACTTCAAGTAGTGCTGGACTGAATTTTGCGTGTGGATTAGCTTGCCCTATTAACAGTGTCCTTCGCCATTAGGCGAACCCACTCCGACTTCAGAGGTACTTGTATTATAATTTACGTCCCAAGTCAAGGACGATAGGTCAACACTTTAGTCCAACTGTCCGGTGTAGGGCATCAGCACACATGCGTTCTTATCCATTCGGCCATGCTGACCTACACAGGGGTTTAAGACAGAATTGCGAGTTTTCTGGGAAAAGTTACCTAGGATATTTAGCTGAATCTCATTACTCCACATTGTAACAATATCTTTAGTATTTCATCAAAACTATTATTCTTTTATTCATTTCATATCTATATCTATAAAAGAGACTGTATGTGGCTGGCTATGTATTGGATGGGTTCGATAACGGTACATCCGATTGAGATGAAATTTTCTACACGTCTTCCTTTCATTCCTGTGCAACCGACTGTAATAGTTTCTTAGTGTAAAATCGGCTGCTTACTTAATAACATTTAATATTTCATTTTTCATTATATAATTTCTATATAGCAGGGGGACTTCACTCTAGAAAAGTTATTTCAAGGGGCATAACTTTTAATAACATTTTTATATACTTTATAGTCATATTGTTGGACTTACTTGCACTATTGTTAAACTCTTTCTCTATAGTTATTTAGAGGCATATGAGTTATAATAAATAATGATATAATCTTTAAGACATTTTCAAAGTTTTCATAAAAATAATGCATAATGCATAACAATGTAACCCATCTTTTTCTGCTTAAGGAAGTTATCTACGGTCATGTAGGTTGCTTGCTTGCTTGCTTGTGTTCATTGGCTTGAGCTCCAACGCGAAGTCCTGTATGTCGGATGAAGACATCCTGTTGTCCAACATCAGTGTGATGTCATACATGACCTGAGTTTTGCGTGAGTATCCGTTGTCCCATGTCTGGCCTATTGGTGTGCAGACTGGTGGTTCCTCGCCGTACAGGCAGACACTCTCCGACTTCGGAGGAATCGGCGATCCTACTGACTTTAGCCAGGACCCCGAAGGGACCTGTTGCCCAGGACGCTCGACGAGGACGCGTCAATAGGTCTTGGCCAGTATATAACCCGGCCCTGGTGCCGTGGAAACACCTCTGCGTCCCGGTCATGTAGGTGATTAAAAACAGTTTTCATTAACAATAATGGATGGTGTGTGGAAGGACATTCTTTTAAGTTACTGTGCGCCAGGAGCTGGGCGAAAAATCGCCGGGTCAGATAGATAGACAGACAGACAGACAGATAGTCGGGAACGGGAGCTTATTTGACTACTTATATGAATTAAATGAGATGCTCCCCACCAGGGACTGGGTGAAGCCGGGCCGGCTCAGACAGACAGACAGACAGACAGACAGACAGACAGACAGACAGACAGACAGAAGACAGACAGACAGATAGTCGGGAACGGGAGCTTATATGACTACGTATATGAATTAAATGAGATGCTCCCCACCAGGGACTGGGTGAAGCCGGGCCGGGTCAGCCAGACAGACAGACAAACAAGCAGACAGACAGACTGATAGATAGATAGATCCCCTCCAGGGCCTGGGCGAAGCCGGGCCGGGTCAGCTAGTAATGCATAACTCTGCTGTATGCACCTGACGAGATGTAGCGAAATATGCCAGGCAATAAATCGTGTAACATATTGTTTATGGCTTCTCTGTTTAATGAAGAAGCTAATAAAAAATGATAACAATGAATAATTTATTACGTTCAGAAAAGACCGTATAGTGCGTTCTAGTAGACCAAGGAAAGTAAAGAAGATAAGATGTGAAAGGTGTAGATGACGCTATTGTGGCAACTCACACAGTGGATCTCTTCTTTCGATCGTCTCTCTGGGGGAAGAGTGAGAATCCTTTTCACTTCTTGTGATGTCCGCATCTAGAAATACACAATATGCTTGTCATTTGTGGTCAGGCATATATGTAAATGAAATCAGGCGCTCTCTTGTCTGGAATCCACAAGGCAAGTGAAATAGCGTGAGATCTAAAATTACACGCAGAAGAGATTTACAGAGATGAATAATACTGGGAGGACATATAGCAAGCTGCAGGAGATTGTAAAAGATAGGGCAGCCGAGCATCGTTTGGTTAATGGCCTATGTTGTAATAGGGAATTAAAGGGTGGAAACAGATGAAATAAGTAAAGTACCCAGTTCCAAGCCATGAGGCATATTGAGTTTATGACGCTAGCCCCACATTGTATAGACATATCTGCACCCGACATGTGATGTGGTCAATATCACGCCGCCCGCTTTTACTTCCCACGATATTTCCTGGTACGTATTGTAGGCTGATCTCGCTTGGGATTCGAACACATGACCACAATACCAGCCGGCAATGATGCTAGCCACTGCGCTACTGCGCCTCTCAAGGGTCCATAGCACACCGCGCATTCTTCTTATTCTTCTTATGCCTTTCATCTCCCCATGGAACATACTAGCTGCACTTCGGTCGCATACAAAGATATCTATAAGTATTAAAGCAAATCTCGTAAGAACTATATTTTGGCCGACATTATGCTAGCAATATCAAACATGGACGCTTACTGCAACTAATCAGTGTGACATTACAATAACATAGATGAGATGCTTTATAAGAGCTGCGGGAGTAACCGTGAGAGATAGATAGGATTAGGAATGAGGAAATTAGAAGAAGGCTAGATCATTCGAAAACAACAGATTAAATGTCTGTCCACTTCATAGGAATGCCATGTTATCATCTGTCACAAAGAGCCGCATTGAAAACATTTAATGGATACAGAACAATCAGAAGACCACGACAAAGATGGAGTTATGGTAATTTAGACGTGTTCATGATCAGTTGGATTTTAGAGTTTCCTGCCTGATGAGGCAACCAGCCTTACGCCAACCATCCTTAGTCGCCACTTACGACATGCATGATAGGTTACAGTGTTAATATGCTTTGCTTCCCGAATAAGTCGCTGTATTCTGTCACAGTACTCGTGGGCCCCCCCCCCCTTCCCCTCCCGTTTATTTCTAGACGAACGACGAATAATACAAATAAAAAACGATTTGTTCAATCGGACACATCCTTCCAAGAGTCCAATTGAAATCAAATGTTTTAAATAATTTTACTCGTGTTGTCATCAGTCGCCCACTTGTACTGTTAAATCGTCTAACACAGTGGTTCTCAACGGTGGGGACTTCCCCCCCCCCCCCCACCAATAGGGAATTTTAGGGTTTCCGGGGGGGGGGGAGTGGGAGAATTAAGATTATTTCAAGATCACGTTAATACAAGAACCGATTACTTGATATTATTTTTCCCTCCATACTTAACGATTCTGAACATCTCGCCCTTTTGAAATTCATTTTATAACGCAAGTAGACCCACAAATCACGTTTTATGTAGACGTCTAGACTTGTTCTAGTATGGGTTATTAAATTTAGCTTCTATTTTTACATATATTGTGTAAGGGGGGATTTATAGGGAGGAAATACGAAAGGGGGTGGGGGGTGACGATCTGAAAATATGGTGAAGGGGTGCACGGGCCAAAAAAGGTTGAGAACCACTGTCTCAGATACGACAGCTACTAACTGATTCAGTGGGAAACAAAAAAGTAGGTGTGGACCAGACAGGGTGCACAGTCAAATAAACAAGTAATATAATGAACATTTATGTTCACTGAGCATTGAAATTGGGGAAGATATCACGAAACAAAACATATAACACGATGACTCTAGTATGACGATATATCGTCCTTCTGTCCAAATGGGAGGTCAAATTGGCGATATGTTATCCCACGGAACTGACTCAGATAATTGGATTATCCAATATTATATTATTACTACTTTCGCTCATGTTGTCGCAGTCGTCAGGTCTTAGTCAGATATAACTGAGCCACTGTGTGACAGTAGACGGTACTACCTGCTTTCTCTTAGCGCCGAATGTTGGGCGAATCTCACCAAATCCGATACCCCAAAGTGTGCTAAATGACTTCGGGCGGAGATGCGCAATTGGGCGGATACAAGGTAGAAGCCTTTCCCTATGCAACCTGAAGATCTTTAACCAACTGGACCTGAAGATCTTTAACCAACTGGCCACGCTAAAATACCTTATACATGCTCTCTCTCTCTCTCTCTCTCTCTCTCTCTCTCTCTCTCTCTCTCTCTCTCTCTCTCTCTCTCTCTCTCTCTCTCCTCTCTCTCCCGCCCCTTTTTTTTCCCTTCCCTCTCAACTTAATGCAAAACAAGTAAACAATTTCGGGATGGATGCATGCAGGCAGAACTTTAAATAAGGTTGAACCTACAAATGACTCTAATATGCAAACATACCGGTTAATATATATTACTACCATATTACTCATATTTATATCTTGATCTATTTGGCAGCAGACCGCCCTGCGTTGGTTTTTTTACCAAATGGTATGAGTGCCGGTCGTTCAGAAAGCAAAGGCAAACTACTGAACGTAAACTTGCCTAGAGGTCACAACAGCAAACAAATAGTGGTGTTGACTGCGACGTCCTGTAAAGGATTTGCAACTAATTTAATATCCTGATCTAGCGGTTTGTGTAGATGCAATATCTGAACTATATATATATATATATAAGAATCATTTGTATATCCCACCTGCCGGTTTGCCTTGTAATCAGTGGGATCGAAGAAGACATAATGGTTTCTGTTGATGCCTTTCTGGCCAGGGTCCTCCTCATCACGCTGCATGTAAATCGGGCTTGACGGATCGCGTCTGAAAATGATGAAATAACAAGTGATACAATTAATAACAGTGCGGAATGTAAAGATAACCACGGGCACGATGTAAGCACATACGGGGAGGGAGGGGGGGGGCGGCGGGTGCAGAGGTGCTGGTCAGTTTCAGACATTATACAGGTCATGACCTCACTACACCTCATCGTAAAGCATCCTGGGTGAGAGACACAGGTCTAGCTAAGGGAGGAAGGCAGGGGCCGCCATGGTTTCCACTGTATATGGTTTTTTTTTTTGGCGTTTGCTTTCTCTGAACTCAAGCGTAGTCCATACACGTGCTACTACTTCTAGTGCGCTGGACTCATCTTTGTGTGTGGATTAGCTTTCCCTATGTCCGGTGTCCATCGCCATCAGACGAACCCACTCCGACTTCCGAGGTCCTTGTAATTTACGTCCCCAAGTCAAGCACGACAAGTGAACATTTTAGTCCAACTGACCGTCGTAGGAGTTGAATCCCTTACCTCGGCATCAGTACACCGGATGTTTAAGAACGAGGGCCCTTATTCATTCGGCCATGCAGACCTCCGTGTCCACTGTAATGAAACCTGCCCAGTACTACAAACATTCCACGCTACGAGTCTGCACGAGAATGGCAGTAATTACCCCACGAGGACGGCAGACAATCGACACACAGGTGTTGCACTCACCGCTTGGAGAGCTCACGCTCATGTTCGGAATGAGTGCATTACCTGCCTGCTTGTGTGAAAACAAAGTATCACCATTCCTAAACTCTTGAAGTAGTTCAATCATTACAGATAATCTATAGTCTATACATACCGAAGCCGGTCTCTCTGGCCTAGTGTTAGCGACTTTCTCCGTAATCCTGTATACTCTCGTGAGTAACGTGGCGACGGCGAGAATCGGTAGCGGTTCTAACCGCGTCGGTAACTTACGGGGTATGTGAGCCGGACGCTCAGAAAGCAATGGTAAACTACTGAGCGTAATCTTGCCAAGAAATCTACAATCATCTGAAAGATGCTGATGTTGACAGCGATGTCCTTGTAAAGGATATGCACACATTTATTATTTATACATAGTGAAACTGTTTTACCGGTGTCAAACTTGGACATTGTCCAAATCACAAATACGCAAAATTAACGCCTGCGAGATGGGGTGCTTGAGGAGAGCTGCCAATTTAATCACCCGAGACCGAGTCAGGAATTATGTTAGCAGACAAACAATGGGTTTAACATCTTGCATCACAAACATTGAAAGGCAGAAGATCAAATGGTTTGGCCATCTCCTGAGGATGCAACATTATCACCTAACAGCAGTGGCACTAAACCAATGAAGATCTGATACAACAGCACAGGTGCGTCTGAGTAGAAAAGGACTGACGAAATTAAAACAATGTGAAATCACACGGATTGAAATTAGTTTAGTTTAGTCGATGGATCAACATCACGGCACACGGGTGTAACCCATAAGTGCTCCGTTCTCCTCCTAACTCAAACCTGAGTCTGGAGAAGCTCAGCTCAGTGCACGAACTCCATGACACCGGCGAGGATCCTGAAATACTTTGAGTAGATTTTTGACTCGAAATTTTGCCCGGGCACCGCCGATAGGCTACTCTTTTTCGATTTTCAGCTGCCAAGGGATTTTTTTACGTCCGCAACAATACGCACGGGCGTCAGATCTCACTACCCAGAGACCAGGGAAAATTTTATTACTAGAAGTCCACGTGAGAATAATCCAGGTCCTCACCGGGGCATGAACCCGGGACCTCCAGCACTCGAGGCGGACACCATACCTCGAGACCACGCAGCCCCCTACGGATTGACATTGTCCAATGTCATCCATCACTACTCTCCACCTGATGACACAAATGCAAATTCATGGTATACCACCAACTGGACAAATTGATAATAAGCAGACAAGCCTAGAAAGATATAATTGCTGCGGAAATTTAGTTTCTGTGGAAAATGTGAAAAAATACAATGGATGGACAGGAAAGGGAACGGTACAGTCTTATAACAAATAAATTTACACCCTATGTGATTACAGAAATTAGCCTAGACATTGGTTAGGGAATGTTATAAGGAAAATAACACTTAAAAATCATGGTGGGAAAAGTGCATACGGAAAATAAAGAGATAAATACTTGGATGGTGTAGTTATATGGCATAATTTTAACAAGATCTGATCGAAGATTCTGATGATCCTGTTAGATGCAAACCACAACCGTTCACGTTTATCAGCAGGAGACATGATTGTGATGATAATAGATAGAAGACGTTTCTGTGATATTACTAGTACTTTTCCCTGCTCTTGCTATTCAAGCTAAGGCCATGTTTGCACTGTCTTATCATGCTAATCCACAAACACAGCATATCGTATTTATAG
Source organism: Cepaea nemoralis (assembly GCA_014155875.1). Lineage (NCBI taxonomy): Eukaryota > Metazoa > Mollusca > Gastropoda > Stylommatophora > Helicidae > Cepaea > Cepaea nemoralis. The sequence continues at coordinate 212,804 of JACEFZ010005170.1, read as the reverse complement.
TTCGCTACTGTCCGCCGACGTATGTGGCGAAGGGATAGAGAGCACGATTTGCAATCTCCCATATTATGTTTCAAATCAGCTGCTGCCGAGTTGGAGGTAGACCGCTTTGTGTTGATTTTTAATAATGGTATTTATGAGCGTAATGAACAAATTAGGAAGAACTTCGAAGCAACAGAGATGTGGTTCCTGAGACGAATGTTGCGAGTTCCTTTGACTGCCAGAGTAACTAACAACGACTGCCTGAAACAGGCTAATGAAACTAGAACATTATATACAGCAATAAGAAAGAGACAAACAGCTTTCTTTGGTCATGTGATGAGAAGAGAGACATTGGAGAACATTGTGACAACTGGAAAGATTGAGGGGAAGAGAGGCAGAGGCAGACCAAGAGAAATGATGCTGGATGGATTGAGACAGTGGCACTGGAGGAATATCAGCAGCAGAGTTGATCCAGAATACCAAAGACCGAGATCTGTGGAGATGCCATGAACGCCTACGCCAGCTGGCAGGGCACTTGATGATGACGATGATAATTTATGAGTGTCGGTCGTTCAGAAAGTAATAACAATCTACTGAACGAACACTTGCCCAGTAAATCACAAACAGGCAAAAAATGCTGGAGTTGACTGCGACGTCCTGTAACGGTCATGCAACAGACTTAACTGTCCGTAACACATACTCTTCTGGTGTCAATAATTGTCAGTTGATATATTCCCTAGCAAAGACTTACATGATGTCTTCTAGGACTTTGTTGTGAAGGTGCCCAAGAGTGCTTCTAATCTTCACCCAGAGCTGTAATTTCCGCCAAGGAATCTGCAAGTAACGGGATATCTATGACAGGCAAATTTACATTACAAATAGTTTGTACTACAAGAAAAACATGTGAACCAGCTGGCCTGTGAGTCTGTCTATTGCTGCACTTATAAATGAGAGAAATAAATGTAAACAGTCTGACACTGCAGCGTGTCATGGTGCAGATGTATGGGTGTAACTTTTCCTCTGGAGTTAACTAGGCAGGCCAAGAGTGGGATCATGCTGCAAGGGTAATACATGGCCTCTACAATTTACCCCAGGCTTTATGCTTTGGAGAGGATTTTATGCTTATTTTTTTAAGCACATTGTAACAAACTATCGTCTGTGAAGACGGCAAGGTGCCAGTAAGATACTAAAGAAACAGGCTAGAAACGTTTAAGATACTTAACTGTATTGTCCACACTGAAGTTACGAGGAGACGTATGTTGCGTTTTTCTTTCTAGAAACGTAATTTGGGGTTTTATGTTACTTGGGGATACAAGTGATAATGTGTATGTGTAGATGAAATAGTCATAGCTGGTCATGTTGATGAATTGTCATCCATTGCAAACGTAAACCATATTATAACAATAATAAGACTATATGCTTGCTTCAAAGGTTCCCTATCATTGGAACAATGAAGATAAACAAAGGGGAACCACGGTGGGTCATATCAGATAACACTCCAAGACTGCCCAAAATAACATATCATCTAGGCAAACCTTGTGGCCGAGTGGACGATAAACTCAATGGACCACTGAGTGAATTTAAAAAAAAGAGAGTGAAATTCATACAAGAGACAGCATTGCAGATATAGACACATTTCAACCGAACGAAAGAAGAAGCAGAACTGCGGGCCATAAATGACAGCTTGATGCATGAGACAATCTCTTGATAGATCTGCAGCTGTTGGAATGAGGGATAGAGTATTTAACTGCCAGCAATGAACGCGTCTCCGATGTGTAGTTAACCGCTCACAGCAGGGATAATCGATGTCCACACAATTCTTACTTTGTGAGTATTAGTTCAAGAACCAACATCGCTGCATTCGGGACATCCCCACACGTGCTTCATCCCCTTCCTCAGTAACCAGCGAAGAGTTCCCGGGTCGATAGTATCAGTGGCAGCTTAACTAAAGGTCAGCCAACAGTTGTCCATACGCGTTGAGCTGCGTCCCGCTCCTCTCCGAGTGTGGATTCTTTGTTTGTTTCACTACACTCTCCACTCGATCGCAGAGAGCCGTCACCACGTCAACCTTATAGTAAAATCAATAGCCGCCCGCTGGAGAGGTAGCAGGCAGTCTATCTCATCTCATCTCATCTCATTTCATCTCATCATGTTCCTCTTGTACCTTGCGGTGTCGAGGTGAAGTATAAACTTCGTGAGAGTGCCCGGTTATGGGCTTCGTATATCGACATTCCCATGGATTCTGTTATTCCCTCCGTCCAACGTTTACGTGGTCGGCCTCTTCCTCTGTTTCCATCTGGTCTGTACATCATTGCTTGTTATGGTATGCTGTTGACTGGTAACCTACTTGCATGGCCAAACCATTTGACTTGCTGCTTTCTAATAAAATCTAGTGCTGCTTTAACCCCCGACTTTAGCCCTGATTTCTTCATTTCTGATCTTATCTCTTCTTGATACGTTGAGTATTCTTCTCAGGAACCTCATTTCTGTTGTTGTGATTTTTCTTTTCTCTTTTTCTGTCATTGTCCAGGTTTGACTTTGGTAGCATAGAGATGGTAGGAAGATTGTGTTGTAAAGTCTTTCTTAGTAGTTATTGATACATGTTTGTTCTTTAGTATTGGTGCCATTTGTCCAATGAGTTGATTTGCCTTATTGCACATATTGTCGATGATATTATACTTCCTAGGTACTTGAAACTCTTTACTTGTTTCAAGGGATGTTCGTTTAGGTGAATTGTTGTTGTTTGTTCTTCTTTAGTTATAGTCATTATCTCTGTTTTGCTTGTGCTAATTTTCATGCTATGTTCCCTACACATTTCGTTTAGACTATTCATGTGGTCTTGTAATTCAGCTTCTGATTTTGCTATTAGTGCTTGGTCGTCCGCAAACAGGCGTTCTCTAATGGTTAGATTTGCAGATGGTTCTTCTTCTGTGTTCTCGTCATACGGTATTCTTGCTATCTCTGCTTGACTGGTTTCTTTACATATGTTGTCTATATATGTTATGAATAAAAGAGGGGACAGGACACAACCTTGTCGTACTCCAGATCTTATGGTGAAGGGTTCTGAGTGTCCTCCAATTGCTCTCACTATGCATTCACTGTTGTTGTATAAACTTCCACATAGGTTTGTTAGATGTGTACTCACTCCATATTGTTTAAGGATTTCCCTTGGTCTGCAAGGTGTGGAATGCGCCTGACCCTGCAGCCAGCAGGGTTAGGATCGGCTAGCCTCTCCCAGGAGGGGTGAAGAGCGAAAATTAGTAGCCTGCCGATGACCCGCAGACTACAAAAGTCAACCCCCACCTCCACGTGGTGCAGACCGGGCAACCATGCGACTGGCCTAGCAAGCTGGCAGGGGATCTTCATACTGCTCGTAGAAAAACTAGACAGTCTATCAGACTGTTAATTCCCTCGATTTCCTGTATGGTGTACTTACTGCAGTAACTTTGATTCTTTATCATAAATCTTTACCGATTCAATGCCGAATGATAATATATCGTCATATATGACCTCCCATTTGAACAGAAGGACGAAAAATCGCCATATTAGGGTCATCGTATTATCTGTTGTTGTTTTTTTTTCGCGGCATCTTTCACAATTTCAATGCTCAGTGAATGGAAATGTACATTATAATACTTGTTTATTTGATTATATACCATGTTTGGTCCAGACCCACGTTTTGTTTGGCGCTGAATCGGTTAACCAGACTGCAGTATTCTGCTGGAGAAGAATACTTAGAAAAACGTGAATTGTTTATTACCTTGGGATCAAAGCGCAGGAGGGTGTAACACTCCGCCATGGAATGCCTTCTTCTGTCACTCAAAAAACTACTCAGTGTCAGCCTGGAAGTGCTCTTGAGACTGTTTCTTTTCTGCATGATCTTGACTAGCAAGCCTCTGTCAGTTTGATGATCGCAATATTCGGTTAGTCTTCTCAGTACTGAGTCGTCCTGGAGATCAGAATATTAGAAAATGATGCAAGTACAACAATAACACTAACAGTATCAAGTTTAAACTTGAAATGAGAATCACATGTGAAATGTGTGATAATCCACACCCACACACACACACACACACACGCACGCACGCACGCACGCACGCACGCGCGCGCGCGCACACACACACACACACACACATAAGCAATAGGAAATACTATACAAAATAATGGCAAACTATATTCGCGTTTAAGTTGCAACATGTTTATCCAACATTGTGTTGCCACATTCTAGTGAAAGATTTAGCTAAAACTTCTCGTATCATGTCTCAGAAATATATGTTTATTTAACAACTATATTGTAACAAACTAAGAATACATGTAGTTCTTCCTTTTGTGATACGACAAAAATATCTTTTAGCTATCTATTCTAAGTGACATGTAAAGATGTACTTATTCAGCTAACAATTAGTTAGTTAGTTAGTTAGTCGACAGATCATCCTCATTGCACATCGAACCATTCAGTCCATAAGTGCTCGGATCTCCTCCTCAGCAAATCCCGCGGCGTGTAGCGGCTAACGACACCAGTTCTGTGTTGGTTTATCAGTCTTCTTTGGCTTCCTGTGTAGTGTTCTTGTTTGGCCACGCCTCTTTTAATTTGCTGTTCTCGCAGTCTGACCATGGTTGTAGATTCACAGTCATCACTTGGTTCTCGCAAAAGTCTTACTTCTCGTAGAGCATTCAGAATGTCAGCCTGGTCCATGGCGCGTCCGCCCTCCACAGTAGCGTTACCTGCGAGCTTGTCAGCCCGCTCATTCCCTTGTACTCCCGCATGCCCTGGCACGAAGATGAAACTAATCTTTGCCAGCCGAGACCGCTCCAGAGACAGCAACCATTCTCTTCGGATCCCCCCCATCTCTATCCTCTTGAGCATGTTCATTGAGTCGCTAAGGAAACATGCCCTAGTGAATGTCTGTGTCTCGAGCCATGTTATTGCTTTACTTACTGCCATGACTTCCATAGTCAGGCTACTTGTGGTCTCAGCAAAAGCACCAGAGTCCTCCTTCACAATTCTCCCTCCGGCCTGAGCCGTAAAGGCCCATGAGCTTCTCACATGTCGGACGACCGACCCATCTGTGTAAATGACAGCATCACCGTCTAGCGAATTCTCGAAAATCAACGCTTGTACTTCCGCCTCCACAGCTGCCGGGTTTTCTTGTCTGCATTTTCTGTCTAGTTGGATGCAAACTGAAAAGGATGTGCAGAAATCTGTTGGCACTTGTACCCACTCCTCGCCAGGTTCTAAGTCCTCAAGTGAACACACCTGTTGAAGAATGTCTTCGGCTTGACCCATCCACGACCGTCCTCTTTTTAACCTGCTGCCCTTCACCTTCATAATTTCACTATGCAGTGGATGTTGTGTGTTTGCGTTAACTCTGAGGTAGGCGCGAGCTCTGCAGACTTGTATTCTGTCTTCAATGGTTGGAAAATCAAGAAGGTAGCGCATCGCCCTGCATGCTGTATCTCTTGTACATCCAAGAATAATGCGCATAGCTTCATTCTGTATCCTTTCCATCCTTTCTATCTGCTTACGGCTGAGAGTCAGGATTGCCATCGCATACTCAAAAACAGACATGACCAGCCCTTCGTATAGAAGACATAGATGGCGCTGCTCACAGTTTGCTGCCGCCATCACCCGCATCGCAGCCAACCCCGCTTGGCCTTTGTTATCACCTGGTCTATGTGCTCATTATAAGCAAGGCTTCGATCAAACCGTATCCCCAGGTAATTCATTGCCTGCGTTCTTTCCACCGTCTCTGAACACAGATTTACAGTTGGTGTTGGAGTGTTGACAATATGATTATTCAACGAGAACCAAGTCACTGTTGCCTTTGTTGGGTTGACCATTGCCCCAGCCTCAACACACCAAGTACTTATGCGATTGAGTTCGGTTTGTAGTTCCACAGCAACCTGATCTCTATCCTTACCCTGGCGATACACTAAAACATCGTCGGCATATGACAATGTCCTGCCAGGTCCAGTGATCTGCTCACTGGTGATTCTCACAGTGTAGGCGTTGAACAGTACCGGAGAAAATGGTGATCCCTGTGGTAGGCCAGGATATATTGTTGTTGGTTCCGACGTCCAACTGCCACATCTAAAAACTGCTTTCCTTTGGAAGAGGGCTGCAGCGATCCAACTAATGAGGAATGGACTTACATTGAGTTCAAGAAGCTGAAGCATTAAAAAATTCCAATGGTACTCTGTTGTACGCGTCCTCAAGATCAATCGCTGCAGCAAAGGTTTCAATGCCTGAGTGGAAACCTTCATAGACATCATGGGCAAAAACTGCTGCATTGGTCCAGGTTTCTCTTTTTGGACGGTACCCACCCTAGGGTAGGTGGGAAAACACCTTGCTTCTCTAAGCTGGCTTGATATTTTCCTGGCAATTAACTTCAGCTAACAATTATTGTGTAACATGCTAGAGGTGCATCACTGGCTAATGTAATCTTTCTATTGTCCACACTGAAGTTACGAGGAGGCTTCAAATGAAAACCTTATTTTTTTGTGTTTTGTTTTTTGGTTAATATATTCTGAGGAAAAAAGTACAGAACAAATGTATCATTTGTCGATGCAGTCACCATTGCGTTCAATGCAAGTCCTCTAGTGCCGATAAAGTGAGTGGATTCCTGTGGGGAAAAAATGCTCTTGGTCATGTGTGTAACCACTCATGTACCATATCTGCTTTACATCTTTACAGAAGTCACGCCGTTTTGAAATTTCCTACTCCACTCATACACTTGCTGGACTGACAGGCATGCATCACCATACTGGACCTTCATTCGCCGATGAATTTCTATAGGTTTCACCCCCACCCCCCACTGATAAAAAACGGATACCAGAACGCTGCTCCCCTTTGGTGCATGTCAAAAGTGGGGCGACCGTCTCTAAACTGTCCTAATGACGTCACCGTGTTCGTCTGCATCGTGATGTCACGTGCTAACGCTCTTGACATCCTTATCAAAATTACTGACAGGTTAAAAGACAATGGCATGGTTATTGTAATTTCTATCACACTTTTAAGATTCTAATTTGAAGCCACCTCATATATTTGTTTACACATATTTAGTAAAGTAGTCTGGTGTAGCAAGTTACCTCTTGTGGTAATCCGTTAAAAATTGAACATTCTCTTGCTGACCGTGACTGTTTCTTCCTGTTGGATTTAAATAATTTGATTGTTGACAGGTGAATGTGGCTATATACACACGCAATTAAAGAATCTATACATCTAGGAAATTGGCAAGTGTCGGGTCTTACGTCATACACTGTTTGTCTCTCTGTCTTTCAGTCTGTCACTCTGTTGATCCTCAAGGAGCATATATATATATATATGAATGAAACCTGTAAGAGACGATGGGAGATAGAAGACGCAAAACAGTACTTCCGAAATGGCTGGTAGCCCAACAGTCTGCAGACAACACAAATATTGAATTTAATTACAGGGGCCATAAATAATACATTGCACGATTTATTGCCTGGCATATTTCGCTGTATCTCGTCAGGTGTAAACTGCAGAATTATATAAAATATATCATTTGAAATGAATAGATCAATCATTGTTTTACTGAAATTACCACGGAGTCTCTGTTATTGCTCTAATGTGGCGCCATGTTATCACAACGGTAATCACATATTCACTGTGAAATCTTTCTATCGGCACAACCCCGGTATTAGATGCCTAATTGCTGTGGTCTCCATGTTTTGAGTAATAGTTTACTGTTTGTTGAATACAGTATAGGAAACGCCGTTTCTTTGTTAACTTTATAACCGCAAGTTAACAGGTGTTGAGAGATAGCCGTATTTGGGTTTCTATAGCCTGTCGATTGCATAGGGTTTTCTTGGTTGTCCTTGTATGCACCTGACGAGATGCAGCTAAATATGCCAGGCAATAAATGCGCAACCTATTGCTTGTGGCTTGTGTGTTTAAATTGACATATATTTAAGACATATCTGATCATGAGTGTCTAACATTCACATATATTTAAGCCATATCTGATCATGAGTGTCTAACATTCACATATATTTAAGCCATATCTGATCATGAGTGTCTAAAATTCACATATATTTAAGCCATAGACAGTCAGAATTGTTTGGGCATGTTATGAGAAGAAATGATTTGGAGAACTTAGTGACAACTGGCAAGATCGAGGGGAACAGACCAAGGGGAAGACCTAGAAGCAAGTGCCTGGATGGCTTGGCCTTGTGGCATGGTCGAGACAGAAACACGGAGCTGATCCACGACTCTGGTGATCGATTGAGATGGGAGAACATGACAGCCCACGCTTACCGGCATGGCACATGATGGATGGATGGATGGATTTAAGCCATATCTGATCACGATTGTCTAAAAAAGACACAAAAATTCACTCAAAACAGAATACCTTGTGGGTTCTCTGTGAGACCTGGAGCTAGGACAGGTCAACGGACGTCGTCTGCCACGAAAGTCAATGTGCTTCGCCTGGCTAGTCGATGACACGAACGTGAAGGCTCTTGGAGTAGTCCCCGGCCAGTTGGTGTCTGTCAGCTTAGTACCTGATATTCAGAATGCATCATTGGAACGTGAGAATCTAACATGTGTAGACGATTTATAAGCCTAGTCTCGTTGGCGTCCACATAAACGAAAGCTTATAGAAGTAGATGAAGGAAACGGAGAACTCGAAGGTAAAGGTAGTCTCATTGGGGTCCACATAAACGAAACGTTATAGAAGTAGATGAAGGAAATAGAGAAAAGAGGACACGAAAGTAAATTTAGTCTCATTGGAGCCCACATAAACGAAACGTTATAGAAGTAGATGAAGGAAATAGAGAATAGAGGACACATTAAGATAAAGGTAGTCCTGTAGCAGATATTGTCGTAGGGTTGTGAAGTGTTACACGTCCCATAATCTAGGCCGCGACATATGAAGTGGAGCTACCAGCTCCCTTCTAGGTCATTTTTCCTCCAAGACAATTCCCAGAAAATTGTCTGATACACATTTTTATGAGGTTGCGTCTACCCTATAGCGTGTTTGTTCGAAAAACATAATTCTGTCTCTGTTGGGGATTGAACCCAGACCACTGTCGTTGTTCACAAGTAAGGCAGTTCATGTCCTCTGAATTTTCTGGGGGGTTTTGGTCATAGACATTACTTTCGGAAGAGAAAATCCCAATTGCATTTCCTAGCGGTAGAGCAGTGGTTCTCAACCGGTGGGGAATTCCCCCCCCCCCCCAGGGGGGAATTTTAGGGTTTCAAGGGGGGGGGGGGGATGAAGACCATTTCAAGATCGCGTTAATACAAGAACCGATTACTTGATATTGTTTTTCCCTTCATACTTTACAGTTATGTATGTCTCATCCTTCTAAAATTCATTTTATAAAGTAAGTAGACCCACAAATCATGTTTTATGTGGATGTCTAGACTTATTTTAGTATATGCTATTAAATTTACCTTCCATTTTTACGTATACTGTGTAGGTGTGGAGGGATTTTTAGATAGGAAATATGAAAGGGGGGGATGACGTTCTGAAAATACGGTGAAGGGATGCACGGGCCAAATTTTGTATAGGAAGGGGGGGAAGGGGAATTACGTTCTGAAAATATGGTGAAGGGGGGTACGGGCCAAAAAAGGTTGAGAACCACTGCGGTAGAAGATGGCAAACATTCCACGGTGTGGGTAACGCAGCACTGGAGACCGAGTATCCACCGGAATAAGTGGACAACTCTGCAGCTGAGCAGAGCAGGGCACTCACTTGTCCTGACAGTCGGAAATGGTTGACAAAGGCAGAGTTAAAAGACCACCATGTGGATGTGGAAGGCAAGGGGAAATCACCACATTATCTTCCCAAGATTTCAAGGCAACACAAATTTCAGAGATAGTGAACGATGTTAATGGCTGTTTTAGTACATCCTCGTCCAGTAGGGACAGTCATGAGCTACAGGTGACACCAGACCGTCAGCCAGCTACTGATCGCAAAACCATAACTAAACTGATCCAGAACACCAAAGACCGAGATCTGTAGAGAGCCATGAACGCCTACGCCAGCCGACAGGGCACTTGATGATGAAGATAGTTCATAAATAAATACACATATATTGTTTGCGCTTATAGAAGTAGGGGTAAGAATTATAGACTAGAGGAAGCATTAGACAACATAACCATTGAAAGCTATAGTTACCGACCGGGAATCGAACCTGTCACCTCCAAATGACGACAGCGCCTACTTCGACGCATGACCAACTAGACATCCCTAGTGACAGTGGCGCTCTGTTGTCATTTGGAGGTGACAGGTTCGAATCTCTTCACAACCCGTGTTATCCGATCCTATTTTAGCATTCACGCCACCTATCAATATTTCGATTAGCTATAATAATTTGATGTTTCTTGTAACAATCCCCCTTAGCTGATGCATCCTTATCATTTGTTGGATTGTAACACTGGCTTGCAAAGAAAGCCCTATGCAAGAAGGAGAAAATTATCACCAATAAATCGCTTTCTGTTGCAGTGAGAAATGAAGAGTTCAAGAGGTATATGATATATGGAACCTATACTGTTGTGAATGGGGTGTGAGTGGCCTTTTAAGAAATGCATGTAGGTTCCCTTCGTCAGGGCACAAAGCACCAGGTGCACGATGTTCTCCCCAAGGCGTAGGCACAGTGCGCATTTTTGGGACAAGTAGGAAAAGGACTCGAACATCTCTAAACAGGTTACGAACACACAGCAGGAGAAAGATGTCCGGAGTCATGACCCGGGTCAGAGAGTGTAAGGGAGGTAAAGGGATGGAAGAAACTGATTATCACAATCCTCCTATCGTGCTTGCTCTGCGGCGGAGTCTTGAACACATCACAGTTTGACAATTATTTGTTCCCCTTACACACAGGAGAAAACTGTCTCTGGTTGAGTGTTGAGTATTATTAGTTTTCTAAACGATATCAACATTAGATGTGATAATAAAGGGCATATTTATCATTTATTATCATTTATATATCAATGTAAAAGTTTAAAAAGTTAGTTGCATATCCTTTACAGGACGTCGCAATCAACTGCAGCATTTTGTTGTTGTTGCTGTTTGTGATCCCTTGGCAGTTTACGTCAGTAATTTGACATTGCTTTGTGAACGATCCGTACGCATACCTTTGTATTGAAACCAACGCAATGCTGTCTGCTTTCAAATCGCCAGCAGCTATGTTTCGAACGCAGTATGCAAGATTACGAATTGCATTCGTAGCCAATTCGTAACTGCGCCGGCATCAATGTAAAACCAAACCAAAAGTCTCAACGAACTCTTGGGAATGTGGAACCAAACCAAAAATCTCAACGAACGCTTGGGAATGTGGAACCAAACCAAAAATCTCAACGAACGCTTGGGAATGTGGAACCAAACCAAAAATCTCAACCAACGCTTGGGAATGTGGAACCAAACCAAACATCTCAACGAACGCTTGGGAATGTGGAACCAAACCAAAAATTTCAACGAACGCTTGGGATTGTGGAACCAAACCAAAAATCTCAACGAACGCTTGGGAATGTGGAAGCAAACCAAAAATCTCAACGAACGCTTGTGAATGTGGAACCAAACCAAAAATCTCAACGAACGCTTGGGAATGTGGAAACAAACCAAAAATCTCAAAGAACGCTTGGGATTGTGGAACCAAACCAAAAATCTCAACGAACGCTTGGGAATATGGAACCAAACCAACAATCTCAACGAACGCTTGGGAATGTGGAACCAAACCAAAAATCTCAACGAACGCTTGGGAATGTGGAACCAAACCAAAAATCTCAACGAACGCTTGTGAATGTGGAACCAAACCAAAAATCTCAACGAACGCTTGGGAATGTGGAAACAAACCAAAAATCTCAACGAACGCTTGGGATTGTGGAACCAAACCAAAAATCTCAACGAACGCTTGGGAATATGGAACCAAACCAACAATCTCAACGAACGCTTGGGAATGTGGAAACAAACCAAAAATCTCAAAGAACGCTTGGGAATATGGAACCAAACCAACAATCTCAACGAACGCTTGGGAATGTGCACCCCAAATACTGGCTTCCATGTCTCTAAGAGCCATGTAAATTTCTCTTCTGTTGCCCGTCATTCCCTCCCCTACCCACCCCATGTAGCATGGGTCCTTCACCAACTCATGCCAAGCTGTCCCATCATTTGTTCTCGCCTCCAGCTGTCCCATCATTTGTTCTCGCCTCCAGCTGTCCCATCATTTGTTCTCGCCTCCAGCTGTCCCATCATTTGTTCTCGCCTCCAGCTGTCCCATCATTTGTTCTCGCCTCCAGCTGTCCCATCATTTGTTCTCGCCTCCAGCCACCCCGTGCCCTTCCCATATTAATCATGTCTGACTCTAATTATATTTCCTGGGTCTTCGTAGGTATCCCTCTATTTCTCTAGCCCTGTAGATTCCAGAGATGACTTTCTGGTTATGCTATTATCAGGTTATCTCAATATGTAACCTATCCAGCGGCTGCGTTTTTCCCTGAACTCGTAATTACTACAAACGGGACAGTTTCCAACATGTAAGAGCTAAGTGGTTTTATTCTAAATTGAAATATGTTGGTCACTTGAAACGCCATGAAAGTTTGGAGAGAACAATAATGGAGGGGTATATGCCCTGATGGGAGATTCCTTGAAGAGATTAGAACAGGAATTGCTATTGCAAAGGTAGCCTTTTGCAAGATGAATAACAAACTGACCAATAAAAAGATATCAGTTGAAACGAGAAAAAGAGTGTTGAAGTGCTACATAGAACCTATACTTTTGTATGGATGTGAAGGGTGGACAATGAGCAGTCAAGCTGAAAAACAGCTGATGGCTGTGGAAATGTGGTTTCTGAGGAAAATGCAAAGAATGACACATACAGACAGAAAAACCAGTGAACAAGTCCTTCAAGAAACAAATGAAGATCGTAACTGATTAGAGTCATTAGCCGTAGACAGTCAAAAACAAATTTGGCATGTTATGAGAAGAAATTACTTGGAGAACTTGGTGACAACTGGCAATATCGAAGGGACGAGACCAAGGGGGAAGACCGAGAAGTAAATACCTGGATGGCTTGGCCCCGTGGCATGGTCGAGACAGGAACACGGAGCTGATCCACGACTCTGGTGATTGAGTGAGATGGCAAAACATGACCGCCTACGCTTATCGGCATGGCACATGATGGATGGATGGATATGCGTGGGAAGAGGGGAAGAGAAAGACCAAAGAGAAGATGGGTGCTGGATGTTGCGGATGATCTCTAGATGGGTGTCGGACGCGGGGCATCTTGCTTATGATCGAGAGGTTTCAGGAAGGTTGTTATGGGGGCGAGGTTCTGCAAAGGACAGGCTACTGAATGAATGAATGAGTGTTAATCTGTCAACTCTTAAACACTGCACTGGTCCACGTCCGGAGAATAAGTCTTTTACTGGTTATAGTTTTTCCCATGCTTGAATGATTAATGGGTCAACATCATCCAGTCACTCATTGTGTCTCATCTCATCTCATCTCATCATGTTCCTCTTGTACCTTGCGGTATCGAGGTGAAGTATTAACATCGTGATAGTGCCCGATTATGGGCTTCATGTATCGATATTCCCATGGACTCTGCAATTCCCTCCGTCCAACTTTTACGTGGTCGGCCTCTTCCTCTGTTTCCATCTGGTCTGTACATCATTGCTTGTTGTGGTATACTGTTGACTGGTAACCTACTTGCATGGCCAAACCATTTAACTTGCTGCTATAACCCCTACTCTAGTCCTGATTTCTTCATTTCTGATCTTATCTTTTCTTGATACGTTGAGTATTCTTCTCAGGAATCTCATTTCTGTTGTGATTTTTCTTTTCTCTTTTTCTGCCATTGTCAAGGTTTGGCATTGGTAACATAGAGTTGGTAGGAAGATTGTATTGTAAAGTGCTTTCTTAGTAGTTATTGATACATGTTTGATACACTCATTGTGTGTCACGTCCATATTGAAGTTATGCACGAGTGTGTCAGTCAGTCAGTCAGTGATGGGCCCTTTTATACGCTTTAAGGCTCCTTGGTCATATGGGGTTAGACACGTACTGTAATTTGTATAGGCCAATCGGCACCCAGTGGTACTGCAGGGAGTGGTCGACACCCAAAATTCAGAGGAAAGGCCAAACGGACACATAATCAGATTACTACTGGTATCATTAGTATTCGGACTCTTTGCAGGCTGTTGCAGATTAGGACGGAGCAAGTATGGAAATGGCCCTAGTGCTGTGATGTCGGTTCTTGACTCGACTCAACTCAACTCGGCCCTCAGTGGGAGATGTGTCTGTATCGTGCCGACCTCCTTTACTTCCCAAGACTGTTCCTCGTACCTATATGAGGCTGGATCGACATGAGAACCCAGCTCCATTTTTTTTAAATCCGCCTTGATGAGATTTCGAACCCCAGGACCTCCTGGCGGCAGGCGAGCGGCTATCTATTCGGCTACAGTGGCTCCCGTAGCAATGATCTATTGAGACCCTATTACCGGCGGTTTATTAATATATATTAAACATCTTTACAACTAGATTCCAGGGTATGTGTATTTATTTTAAAAAAAAAACAAAAAACATAGCGACACTTGAGAGTCATGACTCAAATTGGCTTGCCTCCTGAGAATGTCAAGACGATAAAGAGGCCGAAAAACTCGAGGAGGGGCACTTCTGATGATCGGAAACCTGTTGTGTTTGTTTCAATGTTTGTGGATATTTGTGATTTCTTGGCAAGTTTTACGTTCAGTAGTTTACCAATGCTTTCTGAACGACCGGAACTCATACCATTGTATGGAAACCAACGCAAGGCAGTCTGCTTCTAAATCGCCAGCAGCTATGTTTCGAACGCGGTATGCGGTATTACGAAATGCGTTCGTAATCCCTTTGCATACCCAGTAACTAAGGAAATAGTTGAATACCAGCTATTAATGCCCTCCAGCGATTAACGCATGGAAAAAGCGACCCAACTTCCGGGACTACTATTAAAAAAGAATAAATATCTATTATCCCCCGCGCAACCTTTTCCATGCTTTGCCGCATATTTCCTGATATCTCGCCCCTACATTTATATGGACCAATCGGCACTCGATGGGTAATGTTGTTGGTATCAAGCCGGCCGCCTATAACGTTTCGGTACCCTTTGTAAGCTTGGTCGACATTTGTGTCCATATCAATTTGTTTTTCTTTCTTCAATCCACTCTTTAATGGAGATCCGGCAGAAAAACATGCCAGCCACGCAAGTTCGTGTCTCCCATAATGGCTAGTGCATTCATGTATAGGTTATTGCTCTACGAGTTCTCGTAGTTTCTGATAATCCGATACGTGTTACTTGATACAGCTTGCATTTAAACAGCTCCTTGATATGCTGTGGTTTATTGCGCTGTTCCGTATCTGCTAGTCTCGGGTAGATAAGTTAATCCGCCCTTAATGCTCTGTCAGTTCCGAGTTTCCCTTTCATTCTGAATGGGCACCTAGTCTTAAGATCGTAGCATTTTGTATTAATTAATGCAGCTGATTTATTGTATTCTCGCAGCATTTTCTCTTCTTACGGAAATGAATTTGGCAGTACATGTGGATTGACAGTTAATATATGCCTGTCTGTCTTTGACCCTGTCTGACTCTTTGTCTGCGCATCTATCTGTCCGTACTATGCTATTCTGACTGCTTGCCTGCCTGCCTCTCTGTCTTTTTGTCTATCTATTTGTCTGTCTGTACGCTTGCTTGTCGACTTGCCTGTCCGACTTCGTGTCTTCCTAATATAAACCATATAAACATGAATATACTTGGCATAGATTCAAATGATACATGGCAACATGGGGTAATCCCATTCGTGTGAAGGTTGCCGTGTCACCTTAAGCGTCACCAGGAAACCAGTATTTATCAGATAAACATATAGTCGAGCAAGACTGCATTCAGATAAGCCATGGTAGTTACTTATTGCCCTTTATTACTCTGCAGCAGGTATTGGTCATGGGAAACAACCATCTTGTGCTTTGCCAGCTGGCGTAGGCGTTCATGTCTCTCCAAAGATCACGGTCGTTGGTGTTCTGGATCAACTCTACTGATGATATTTCAGCCCATGTAGCTTTATTTCTCTCGATCTGCCTCTTGTCCCACTGATCTTTCTAGTCGTCATAATGTTGTTTTAAAGCCTCACTTCTCATCACACAAAATAAGAAGGCTGAGTGTCGCTTTCTCATAGTCACAAATCTTCCATCCGATGTAATAATTGCCACTAAGTATTTACTTTTATCAACTTGGTTAAGCATTTTCCCTTCTATTGTTATATCCCGTTTTGGTATAACTTTCCCACTATGACGACATACTCCAGCTTTCCCCTTCTCGCGTCCTGCCCAAATAATGTGGACTGTCTTCTTCTGATGCAAGTAACCAGTTCTTTTTGTGAATCTTCAGATTACACCGCCAGAAAACTAGCATTAAGGTTGTCTCATCACACCACATCACGGCCCCCGGTCTCATTCTACCTATTCACAGTCCCCTGTCTCGTCATTCCACTTCACGGTCCTCTCTCTCATCATACCACTTCACGGTCCTCTCTCTCATAATACCACTTCACAGTCCCTTGTCTCAGCATGCCACTTCACGGTCCTCTCTCTCATCATACCACTTCACAGTCCCTTGTCTCAGCATGCCACTTCACGGTCCTCTCTCTCATCATACCACTTCATGGCCCTCTCTCTCTCTCTCTCTCTCTCTCTCTCTCTCTCTCTCTCTCTCTCTCTCTCTCTCTCTCTCTCTCTCATCATACCACTTCACTGTCCCCTGTCTCACCATGCCACATTACGATCTCCTGTCTCACCATGCCACATCACGATCCCCTGTCTCATCATGCCACATCACGATCCCCTGTGTCATCATGCCACATCACGATCCCCTGTGTCATCATCACCATCAGATTAGTCCTCCTGAAGACATGTTGAAGTCTGCTGTGTCTAGATGTAGACAGTCAAGATATTGTTGTCATGTAAGAAGATTGGCGGGCGCGCCAGCCAAGTTGATAGCTAACTGCGGTGGTAATGTAGATGTCTAGACGTGTTCTAATATGTGTTATTAAATTTAGCTTCCATTTTTATGTATACTTTGTAAGGGTGGGGGGATTTATAGGGAGGAAATTCGAAAAGGGGGATGACGTTCTGAACATATGGTAAGGGGGGTGGGGGGCATTGGCCAAAAAAGGTTGAGAACCACCGGCTTAACACATAGTCACCGATATTTTTCGCATGTGGAGCAAATTATCTCAATGGTAGTCTAAGGTGTAAAAGGATTTAGTAGAAAAATACGGGAGTCTTTGAGACTCCGTGGCGAAGTGGTCAAACCGTCTGACTCGGACTCCGAGGATTGTGGGTTCAATTCCGGGCCGCATCCTTTGGTTCACGGGTGCATTTCTTTTCGGAGGCCCCTGAGGGTCGTCGCTGGAGCTACGGAGTTCGTGCTTCGTGCGATGCTTTCCACGCTGCGGAAAGAGACTGAGCCATATGGGATAAAACCCGGTGCAATAAAGTCGACCCTGTCGACTTTAAAGCGACTTTTTTAAAAAAGGGTTTAATAATAATTTAATAATAACATTAAATAAGATATTTACTTTGAAGGCTGGGCCAAATGACTTAATCGGGACAAGATTCGATACCGGCTAATATGGCCACCTGATCACGCTTATCAGCACGGCACACGACAATAACGAAGGTTCAGTGATGCCTACCTTGAAATCCTGCTTGAGAGTTGCACTGACTAGATCTGAGAGGTCTGTAGTACTGCAGACTAAACCCGTGGTAATCGAGCACGAGCCACTGGGAGAGACGTCCCTCATCCGCAGAAGACGGACAATTAGACATCCAATGGGTTTCATTCTGTACATTACCATTCTGATCAAAACATGAGTCTTTCGTTTCGCCGCCGCCGAGGTTGTCAATGTATATCATATTTAGGTCATTGTCTGTTTGTAGTTTTGTATCCATTTCTTTACCGTTTCTATACACATATTCACACATCGTTTTTGTCCTGACTCTTTGAAGAACTGGAAACACTGATTGCGCACAGCTGGTCTGAATTTTTCACCAACTCTCAAATTTAATCTTTATTTACATGAATAAATAGCTATGTTATTATATATATATATAAGGGGCGTTCATTTGAAATCCGTTCGTGCCGCACCGCGCGTAATTGCGTACGTTGAACATGATCATGTCATAGTCATGTGATAAGTACTGACCAATGAATAAAAAAGCAAGTGCTTATCGTCTCATGATGCATAGGTTCTGTTTCTGACCGTTGAGAAAATGGCCGAGTTGATCCAAAATCCGTTTAAAGAAGCTCAAAGAGCAATGATTCTGTTTATTTCATTTGAAGGATGTCGACCAATGGACATTCATTGAAGAATGCAGGCAGCGTACGGTAACAAATGTGTGTCGAAGACAACAGTGACAAACAGGGCACGAATGTTTCGGAAAGGGCGTCAGTTCACGACAGATCTTCGACGGCCGGGTCAAGCGCATATTGTTGCAACAGAAAAAAACCATCGCCATAATTGATGCAGCAGTACAGATGAACTTTTGTCGAAGCATACGTTCGCTAGCGAAAGAATTCGATGTGTCAATTGGGACAATTCAAAAGGTCGTTCGTAAGAAACTGCAATATCGGAAGGTGTGTTCACAGTGGGTACCACGGATGTTGACCGACCACCAAAAAGAGGAACACATGGGATGGTGTTTGAACCACTTGCTGCATTACAGAGTGGAGGGTGATGCATTTCTCTTCCGCATAGTGGCAGGCCATGAATCATGGTGTCACCACTTTGAGCCGAGCAGCAAAAGTGAGAGCATGCAATAGAAGCATGCTGGATCACCAAAAGCCAAAACATTAAAGTTACAGGTTTCAGCTGGTAAGGTTATGCTCAGCGCATTTTTTGACCATGAAGGGCTATTGTTGGCCGAATTTAAAGAACCTGGTGTCAACATCAACTCTACCCACTACTTGCAAACACTAGACAAGCTGCAAAAAGCCATCAAGAATAAACGACCCGGCATGCTTTCTCGCGGTGTGATTTTGTTGCACGATAATGCTCGTCCGCATGTCGCAAAGATTGTGCAGGAAGCATTAGCAAGGAAGAAGTGGGAAATTCTGCAACATCCAGCCTATAGTCCTGATTTGTCACCATGTGATTTTCATTTGTTCGGACCTCTAAAAAAGCTCTCAAGGGGCAACGATTTCACACAGATGCAGACGTAATGAACGCGATAAACACTTGGTTCAGTGAGCAACCACAATCCTTTTTTTTGCGGACGGCATTCGCCGTCCTACCTAAGCAATGAGATGCTTGCCTGAATGCCTACGGCGACTTCTTCTGATCCAACCCATGGTGCATAATTCATTCAAAATGAATGCTTTGTTTAATTCTACCACACCTGTTAATGTTATCTTTCATGCTTTTGTAATAAAGCCATTGGAGCGGGTTTCAAATGAACGTCCCTAATATATCCTTACGAAACTACGTGTCCTTTGCCAGATATTGCAATCAACCCAAGCCCCTAATGGAGTGTTTGTGATTTTACTCGGCAACTCTACGTTCAGAAGTTTGTCATTAATTTATGAAGGAGATGTCAACATTTAAGTCCAACATGAGGTCAGCATGGCAGAATGGCCACGAGCGTTCTTTCCTAAACATCCGGTATACTGATGCTGAGGTAGGGGGTTTACCCCCAACACCGACTAAAAAGTTGGACTAAAATGTTGGCTTCTCGTCCTTGAAGTGGGGGTGTAAATTAGAAGTTCCTCAGAAGTCGGAGTGGGTTCGCCTGATGGCCAGGGACACTGGTAATAAGGAAAGATAACCCACACACAAATATCAGTCTAGTGCACTAGAAGTAATAGCACGTGTGTGGACTACGCTTGAGTTCAAATCGAACGAGCTAAAAAAAAGTCCAACAACGCGGGAAATGGAACGAACCCATTAGAAAAAGTTGAAATGCGTTAAATCTTTCCGCCGTGCCGACCTCTCTTTATTGCTCTGTGTATGTGTGTGTGTGTGTGCGTGCGTGCGTGCGTGTGTGTGACACATATATACGCCCACAGGATGCGTAATGTATATTTCAACTTAAAGGATTCATTGTTATGCGTTGTTTTATGGTGTGTCTTCTGCAGTATGCGCCTGACGAGATGCAGCGAAATATGCCAGGCAATTATTTGTATAACCTATTGTTTATATCTTCATAATTCAAATTCACTACAGGAAAACATTGGTTTGAACACTCAGCAGTGTTTAGGAAACGAATTTAGACAAATGTGTTTTAATTTACTTAATAAGTTGATGCAGTGTAAGAACTGATGTGTATATTACAACACTAAAAAAAATGCATGTTCTTTGCGAGATGTTACAATCAACCTCAGGTTTCAATCACTAAATTTATGTTCAGTAGTTTGACATAGCTTTCTCAACGAGAAGGCAGTGTTGAGGTCTAAATTGACGAGTGTAGAAAACCATCCCGCTACCTGGCGAGTGTAGGAAACCACCCCACTACCTGACGTGTGTAGGAAACCATCCCGCTACCTGACGAGTGTAGAAAACCATCCCGCTACCTGACGTGTGTAGGAAACCACCCCACTACCTGACGTGAGTAGGAAACCACCCCACTACCTGACGTGAGTAGGAAACCATCCCGCTACCTGACGTGAGTAGGAAACCATCCCGCTACCTGACGAGTGTAGAAAACCATCCCGCTACCTGACGTGTGTAGGAAACCACCCCACTACCTGACGTGAGTAGGAAACCACCCCACTACCTGACGTGTGTAGGAAACCACCCCACTACCTGACGTGAGTAGGAAACCATCCCGCTACCTGACGAGTGTAGGAAACCATCCCGCTACTTGGCGAGTGTAGAAAACCATCCCGCTACCTGACGTGTGTAGGAAACCATCCCGCTACCTGACGTGTGTAGGAAACCACCCCACTACCTGACGTGAGTAGGAAACCATCCCGCTACCTGGCGAGTGTAGGAAACCACCCCACTACCTGACGTGAGTAGGAAACCATCCCGCTACCTGACGAGTGTAGGAAACCATCCCGCTACTTGGCGAGTGTAGGAAACCATCCCGCTACCTGACGTGTGTAGGAAACTATCCCGCTACCTGACGTGTGTAGGAAACTATCCCGCTGCCCGACGTGTGTAGGAAACCATCCCGCTGCCCGACGTGTGTAGGAAACCATCCCGCTGCCCGACGTGTGTAGGAAACCATCCCGCTACCTGACGTGTGTAGGAAACCATCCCGCTACCTGACGTGTGTAGGAAACCATCCCGCTACCTGGCGAGTGTAGGAAACCATCCCGCTACCTGACGTGTGTAGGAAACCATCCCGCTACCTGACGTGTGTAGGAAACGGCTCGCTACCTCGTTTAAGAGCTAGAGCGCTGTGATACCTCCGGATACGCCAAGGTCTTATAACAGCACACGTACATCAAATGTGTGGACTTTAAATGTGGAAGCGTGTTAAAATTGCATATAAGCGCCCGAAGTGACTCATTGTGTTTATAAGTTGAAACGCGGGCAACATAACGTTGCACGTGATCTTCTAATAATTGGTACATATCCTCATCCTTTATTGAAATGTGAAATAAATTATTTGTATGACAATTTGAGCCACTTGTCAAAAGTTTCTAAAAGATAAAATCAATCGATACATTAAGAATGTTCCATATGTAAGTATCCGATAGAACACCACTGAAGGAAGCTTTGCCAGTTCTGTTGGTGTCAAACCAGTTACGCGCCACTAAATCAGACATATTGCAGAAAAGAACCAATCAGACCTATTGTGAGAAACAAACCAGCCAATCTACAATATTGTCTTTCGAAGGTTAAATACAGTTCCTGTACACCCACTATCACAAAGGGTTAATTTGAAATACGTGGCAACACCTGGTTGCCAGTGACAGCAAGGTGGGGGTAATCAATTTGGTTTCGTGAACGTTATGTTAACTGTGCTGAGGGTCTCCATGGCGAAGTAGTAAAGGCGTCAGCCTTGCGCTCTGTAGGTCGTGGGATCGGTTTCGGACCGCCTCAATGAGACCACTCCTGGGGTGGAGTAGTCGCTGGAGCTACGGAGTTGGTACTTTGTGTAATACTCTGTGCAGGCAGCTTGCCGTTCTGTGAAAAGAGACCGAGTAAGATGGGCCAATGAAGCAATTATGTCGATCTATAATCTATAATCTTTTTTGTTACTGTTGATGTTGATCCAGAGACGGGATGTCCCTTAGATTTTAAAAAAAAAATCTTTCATGGGCTCATTAGTCCCACTATGATGTGCCTTTCGAACGTTAGTGGTCCACCAAGGCCCACTGCCAGTGTTAGAGGGCAGTGATTTGGTGATTGGAGTTAGCAGTTTGGTTGACCGCCTCTGCACCCTATGATAAAACTACACTTTGATCTTAGCCAAAAGGCTAGGTCCCTTAGAACTGTATGCAGTGATAAAAGGATATGTTTTCAAAGTATTACCGCACGTGGTATTTCATGTATTAGTTCTAGAAGAGTAATAATTGTTGATCTCTAATCTGTAATCTTTGTTGTTACTTTTGATGTTAATCTAAAGACGCGATGCCCCTTAGAACCACTTGTATGCAGTGATAAAAGGGTATGTATGCAAAGTGTTGCTGCATAAAGTATTTCATTTATTTGTTCTAAAAAATTGTCCATAAAGTAACCTCTGTTCTCTTCAGTGGCAGTTAAGTATTCGGTAGAATAACTATCGAGCTGATGTTAAAAGTGAATAGACATGAAATGTGACTGAGGTCCACAAACGAAAGACATCAACAGATGCAGATATTAACGTTTTGACTAACGTCTTTGTCAGCGAACAAAACAAAAACAAAAAAGAAGAGGAGAATACTTAGATGAAAACAGAAGTATCCATTCATTCATTGGTGGTTATCGGAGGATTGCAATGAAGTAAACGTGTCTACTATCTAGCTTCTGGTGGGTTACGTCTTTTTTCCCTAATCAACACTTGCTGTTATGTATAGTGTGGTGGTAAACCCAAGCTTGCGTTTTAATCCCAGACCTGATGTTTTGGTTGCGTCATATCCGTGCTTGCTCATTTGTTTAAACTAGGTTTGATGTATATCCATTGTTTACTTGATCTTCTCTGTCTCTATGTACAGATCTTTTGTTTGTAGGCTTGTGTCGGCACCTGATCAGGTTGTATTCTCATTAGATGTTCAAACCACGGCATTGTTATTATTGCTGCTCTCGATGAAATCAAGGAATAATGTTAAGAGCCTATCATGTGTATTTTGTCGTCATTTCGCATGTTGTTTCTTCGGGAGTTGAACTAAGTTGAGTTGAGCTGAGTCAAGAACCGACATCACAGCACTCGGGACATACCCATACGTGCTCCGTCCTTATATGCAACACTTCAGCGAAGAGTCCCAAAACTAATGGTACCAGTAGCCGTCTGATTATATATCTTCTTCTTCTTCTTCGTTCATCCGGAGTTTTTTTTTCCGGATGTGATTGCGTTGTGCCTGTTTACAGCAGAGCTGCGTTCTTGCGCCGTTAGGCCGACACATCCGACTTCTGCGGGCATTTGTTGACCGGGTTAACCTTCCCGGGGGTTTCTTAGGACGTTTGACTCTCACTGTTGTGGTGTTATCCCCCATCCCAGCTGGTCCATATAGAACAGCCAAAGATCCTGGTCAGCCCTCAAGGGAAGGCAGGGGCAGACCATGGGCATTCCCCGCCATCCAAGGAGGCTTCCATACTTGCAGAGCCGATACATAGCGCTCTGGTACTGGGCTCACCCAAGGAATCGTCACGTCCTGCACATGGCTGCTTAGCCTCACTTCCGTATATTGGGCCTTCCGTTCACCATAGGCTGTTCTTCCGGAAACCAGAAGTATGCAGTCTGCAGATGACATCCACACAGTGAGCTTTCGATTCGGACTTTCCATGTAATGGATTTGCTATCCAAGCAATATTCCATTTCGTGCCACTAGGACACTTTTCCACCTTTTATGAAGTCCACACAGTGGGCTTTTGATTAGGACTTTCCACGTAATGGATTTGCTATCCAAGCAATATTCCATTTCATGCCACTAGGACACTTTTCCACCTTTTATGAAGCCCACAGCAATGGCTTTTGATTCGGACTTTCCACGTAATGGATTTGCTATCCAAGCAATATTCCATTTCATGCCTCTGGGTCTTCATGCACCTTTAAATGTCAACCTGTATGCAGTTAAAGTAAGCTGCGGTCAACTTGAGCTTGTTGATATCTCCATAGAGCTTGTCCTCAAATGAAGCAGGTGTGGGCCAAAATATCTTTCTCTGTTCTGCATACGTTGGGCAATCCTGCAGCAAATGTTTTGCTGTCATTTTTCCAGTTCTACAATTACATTCATCGGTATCTCCTATCTTTAGTTTATTGAACAAGTGGTATTTCAGCCTGTTATGTCCTGTGCGGAGTCTGAAGATTGCTACTTGTTCTCTTCGGTCAAGTTTGTAATATGCATCATCCTTCTGATGGCCTGGATGCTCTGATTCCCATTTGGTTCTATAAGTGCTTTTTATCAACCTCTTTGCCTCATTATAGGTTATGTCTATGTCAGGCTGTGGTAGTCGTCCGCCCTCTTTTGCCAGTCTGTCAGCCTCTTCGTTTCCAGGTATACTGCAATGTGATGGGATCCACTGTATTACAACTTTTTTGGATTTCTGGCATAGACCATGGAGTGCTGCTCTTAGGTCAGTTAGTTCTGTGCTGTTATTGCTCTTCAGTATTGAGACAACTGACTTTGCATCTGTGAAGATAGCTATTTGCTTCTCTTTATTTTCCTCCATCAGGAGCATTTCTGCTGCAGTTTTCAAAGCCTCTACCTCCGCTTTGAAGTTACTTGAAAATTTTCCAGTTGCCATTGAATGTGTTTTTTTCACTCCATTTTTTAAATTTAGGAGAATTCCTCCTCCTCCATTCTCTATTGAATTTTTGGCTGATCCATCTGTATATGCATGGGTCCAATTCCTGCTTGGGTAATGTTCTTTTATGTAGTTTAGGGTTATTTCTCTTCTTTCGGTTTCATGCTGAGTGTTCTTTTTCTCAATACCAGGAATGTTTTCTATCATCTCAGGCAGTTGCTGCTGTCTCCAAGCTGGGAACTTGTGTGCAATGTGTATGGGCTTGACTGTTGATATGTTAAGTATAGGATCTGCCCTAATCCTTCGTTTTGCAGTTTCTACAAAGTTGCTACGCTTCAGTCTTCCCTTTCCAAAACCATTAAATCTGTTGTACATAGGGTGGTCTGTCAATCTTCTAAATTTTTCTGCTTGTTGCTGGGCTCTGCTATCTCTTCTATCCTGCATTGGTTGTAAACAAGTGATCTTTTCTAGTTCATTAATAGGCGTTGTCTTCAGGCTTCCAGTTATGATTCGCATTCCTTGGTTTTGGACTCTACTTATTTTGTTAAAGTTTGACTTAGCTGCTGTTGCCCAAGCTGCAATGCCATATTCCAGTACTGGCCTCACCCGTCCAGTATATAACTTCTTGAGAACTTTCTCATCTGCTCCCCACGTTGTACCAGCAAGCTTTTTCATGATTGCCATTCTCTGCCTTGCTCTTGTTCGATTTTTCTCAACCTGTGTCTTCCATGTCAGGCGACGATCAAAGGTGACTCCTAGATAGTTTGGATTTTCTTCATGGCGCAATATTTTTCCATTCAATACCAGCTTAGGTTGCTGAGTTTTATTTGAGAGGGAGAACACTGTGCATGTTGTTTTCTCCTCACTTATCTTCACTAGCCATGATTTTGACCAGTCCTCTAGCGCTAATAAGGCTTGCTGTATTCTGCTGTTAGCTGTACTAATATATTCTTCAGATGTCCATATGGCTAGGTCATCTGCAAAGGAGGATGTGTGTACTCTGGCTGGAAAATTTTCTGTGATGTCATTTATATATGCTAGGAATAATGTTGGTGAAAGAACTCCTCCTTGGGGGACACCTTGCTCCAGCAGCATCATTTTGCTTGTTTGTCCTTGTACTTTTGTCCTGGCAGTTCTGTTCTCAAGGTAGTGGCTGATCCATTTATACATTTTTCCACAAACATGCATGTTTTGCAGTTTTACTTTCAGTCCTTCCTTCCATACTTTATCAAATGCTTTTTCTAAATCTATCCAGACTGCTAGTGTGTGCTTTTTCTCTTGGAAGGCATCCTCTATTTCTTGAGCTATATAGGTTATTTGATCTTCAGTGGATCTGTACTTTCTGAATCCTGCTTGGTGTGGTGTTAAGAGTTTGTTTTCTTCCAGATGCCATGTTAGCCTGCCATTGATAATGCGTTCCATTAATTTTCCTACACAGCTAAGTAGACTGATAGGTCGATAGCCATTTGGTTCTTCCAGGTCTTTTCCTTTCTTTGGGACTGGTATTAGTATAGCTTCCTTCCATGCCTGTGGGACTATTCCTCTCTTCCAGCTGTTATTTAGGACTGCTAGTAGTTTCTTTTTTGCCTTGTTGCCTAGTCCTATTAGCATTTCATTTGTGATTCCATCCTTTCCTGGTGATTTCTTCTTTTTTAGGGTATTCATTGCCTGTTCCATTTCTTCCATTGTTAGATTTGCCATCATATATTCTGCTGCTGTCTCTGTATTTCTATGATGTATCTGTTTGTCTTTGATTGCTTTCTTCTGTTCGGTTGTAATATCAATGTGGTTTGCATTTGCATAGTGTTCCATTAGTGCATTTGCAGCCTTTTTTCCTGTAAGCAAGGCATTTCCTTGTTTAATTGTTATTTGTTTGTTTCTAGGTCCTTCATTGTTCATGGCTTTCACTAGTTTCCATAGTTTGTTTCCATCCCTGTCAAAATTCAGGTTTTCTGTTTTTTCCCTCCAACAATCTCTTGTTGTTTGATTTACTGTTCTTTTATATTTTGCTGAGATGGCTTTGAGAGAGATATTCGCTTCAATTGTTTGTTCTCTCTCTGCTGTCTTCCTGGCATCTTCAACTTTGTCCTCCAAACTTTGTAGTTCTTCAGTCCAGTATGGTTTGTAATTTTTCCTCGCTCCTCTAGGAATGGACTCAGTGGCTGCCTGTATTATCGCTCTGTTTAGACTTTCCACCATTTGCTTTATGTTGCCATATCGTGTATTTATGTTTTCACAATATTTGTCTGTTAGTATGGCAAATCTGTCCCAATCTGCTCGTTTGTAATTCCAGCGGGGCAAGGGCTTTTGCTCCTGTGGAACATACTCCATATTCATTACAAGCTTGATTGGTCTGTGGTCACTACCTGCTAATTGGTCCAGCACATGGCGATCGATTTTGTGGAGGATGTCTCCTGTGCAGAAAGCTAAGTCTGGAGTAGAAGTGGTAAGCCATCTTCTGGAGTAGAAGCTCGGTGTGTCATCCGCTTTGTTGAGTAGATGGAGATTTGAGTCTATTTCCCAGTCCTCCAATTCATCTCCTCTTTTGTCAGTATCTGGGTATCCCCATCTTTCTGAACGGCTATTAAAGTCTCCGACAATAATGCAGTTTGTGTCAGTTATTTTCATGTTTGAGAGTGTAAGGTCCTTATCTGCTGGGCTATACAGATTGTAGATTCTTATTTTCACGTCCTTTATCATTATATCAACACCTATAATTTCTGTTTGGTTGTCAGAGATCACAGATACTTCGCTGCAAGGTATTGTATTTCGTGTAAGTATTAGAACTCCTCCTTTATGTCCTTCGCGGTCGAAACGTGTGGCCTGATATCCTCTGACTGAAAATTTGCGATTGGCATTGAGGTGTGTCTCTTGAATGCATGCCACATCTATTCTATCTTTATGAAGACGCTGTGTCAGGGATTCTTTCTTGTTATAAACTCCTTCGGCATTCCACTGTAGTATGTTGAGTGTCCTTGGTATTTGGTCAATAGCTCTTAACCTACTCCTCTGTGCCTTGACTCCACAGCACAGGGGAAGGTGACCACCAGTAGTCATGGGTGGACCCCCTCGAGGCAGGGGGCCCGGCACTATCACCGCCTGATGGGACTTCACGGGATTAGCACCATAACGATTAATTTTCATCTGTGGCATCATGAAATGATAAAGTTACGTTGCACTTCTTTGTCAAGCTTGTGGCTCAGTACATCCGATTTCGACAAGCACTTTTCGGGATGCTTTCCCTAGCCTTTGACTGTCCCCAGTCTACCTACAAGGCAGCAGGTTTGTGCGTCACTTCGTCTGGTCCCTCTCCCTTGACCTGTCCGACATGGGTGACCCTACCAGTAGCTGTGCTACCGTCGGCATAGCTCTTGGGGTCATTGGAACGCGCAAGCCCCTCTACCTCGTCAAGGTGGACGCACGGCAGAGGGGTGATTATATATAATTCTGGCCTTTCCTCGGAGTTTTGAGTGTCGGTCACATCCTCTGGTCACTCCCTGCAGCACCATTCTCTCCAAGCCGTGATGATCTATCTGTTCTTCTGCACTATACACACGATCCCACACGATCCCACCACGTCTGCCTTATCATGTACCGATACCCAACCAAGCAGTGCAGACAAGGCCAATCTGTCCGCCTGTTCGTTTCCCACTAAACCAGCATGTCCTCTCTTGCAGTTAATTAGACCTGTGACGAGTTTTCTTGTTTGGGGAGGGAGGAGGGCAATTTTTAACTGATTCAGAGCCAAACAAAAAGTAGATGTGGACCAAACATGGTACACAATAAAATGAACAAGTATTGTAATGTAAATTTCCTTTTCACAAAACAAATAGTATGATTACTTTAGTATGGTGATATATCGTCCGTCTGTCCAAATGGGAGGTCACATGTGGCGATATATCATACTTCGGCGCTGAATCAGTTAATATTGATATTAAAGTATTAGCGAACGAAAGAATAATAAAGTATTGAAAGAAGAATTATGTTTATCATAATAAGATGTACATTTGTATAGAAAAAAAATCTTTTGTTTGGTGTCCGGTGTGTAGCAGGCAAAGATAAAGAAAAATTATGTGGGCGCTGCTGAGATGTGGTTTTATAAAAAGAATTATGAGAACACTATGGGCATATAAAAAGCGTATTGAATATTTTTTTGCAAGAAGTTTACAAAGACAACTGCTGACTAGCATAAAAAGCATACAATCAACTTTCTTTGGGCATATCGTGAGAAGGGAAAAGCTGCCATCGTGATAACGGGAAAGTTGGGGGTGGGTGGGGGTTGGAAGATGCAGGGGTTGACCAAGAGTGAATATGCTAGACAATTTGATATCATGGCATGCAGAGACATCAGTATCAAAAATGATTTCAGTACATGAAACAGAAGTCTGTGGACAGACATAATAACCAGCGTCACATGGCGTGGATAATAAGACAAACAAGTCTGACGTGAACTGATGATCCCCACTTGTAAGTGCTAATGTTTTCTTCTTCTTTCGTTCACTTTAAATGTGTCTCTATCTGCAATGTTGTTTCTTTTATGAATTTTACTGTCATTTTTAGTTCACTCAGTGGTTCATAGAGTTTACTTCAACAGTTGCTTCTCTAGGCCAGAAGGTTTGTCTGGAAATGTCGTATTTTGGGCAGTCTTGAAGTATGTGATCTATTGTCTGCGACGCCAATCCGCAAGTGCACATGACTGATTCGACAATCTTCAATTGTGTATGCATGTGGTTGCGTAATCTATTGTCCTGTTTTGAGGCGCAGCATAATGATTTGCCATGAAGTGATAATCGTCTTGTGCTGGTGTTGGTGACTTTATGACTAATTTTCTCATTCTTTTCTGTTGGTGGAATGAAACTGTTACATCAGGTTCTTCTATTGCTCCTTTCTTAGCTAGTCGATCAGCTCTCTCGTTTCCGGGTATTCCACAGTGAGTTGGTATCCAATGTATGATGACCATATGCTGGCTGCCAAGTTCAGAATGTGGTGTCTGTATTACTGGTAATTTTCCTAACAGCAGCGCCTCAAGTACTGATTTTGCGTCTGTCAATATCATCACAGGTTGTGAACTTTGGCTGGTATTTTGAAATGTCTCTGTAGCTATCTAGATTGCCTGGATTTCAGCATCATAGTTATGGCAGTAATTTCCTGTTGATACTCTAGCCGTGGATCTAGTATTATTTGGATATTCTATATAGACTCTCGATCCACCATTTAGAACAGCATTTTGAGCTGTCACATCAGGTTCTTCTACTCATCCCTTAGCAAGTCGATCAGCTCTATCATTTCCAGGTAATATACGGTGAGATGCTATGCACTGTATTGGGGATCTTGCGCTGGCTGCCTAGCTCAGAAAATTGTATCCATAGCACTGGCAATTTCCCAGTCAGTGTTATGTTTGCGAGCGTGATGAATAAAATCCATATTACAGCTATCTACATGCATGCAGTGTGTTGTTTAAGGCTATCCTGAAGTTTCTTGGCTGCCATTAGCAGGCATGATTTCTAGTGCAACAAATTTACCACACAATGTGAATCTCACTTCAGTGCACAAACTCCGCAAAATTAGCGAAGATCCGAATGGGCATTCATCAGAATCTGTACTGAAACCTTGCCGTCTTGACAGAATTTAGTTTGTCTTAGAAAAAAACGTAATGACTAAACCCCATTTCGGTAAGATCAGGGATGGAGTTATACCTCTCCTTAGCACAAAGCCTAGGCTGAATGACAGAGACCGTGAGTTGGCCATGCAACATGATCCCTCTCTTGGCCTGCCTAGTTTACTCCGGAGGAAAGTTAACACCAAACAAGGTGGAACACACTGGAACAAGGCAAGCTGAAGGAGCTGTCAGATCAATAAAGCAATGCTCTAACTGACCGCCTGTCGGAGCTTCGATCCTAGACCAGTTGCCAACTAGGTTTAGGACCTGGTCTGCCCTGCCATGACATTTAGTCTTTAGGTTGCATTTCCTCTCACCAGGATAAGGTTTGTACCCTCCCAATTGCGTCCCTCCGCTCGAAGCCGTTGGTACAATGTAGGGTATCGGGTTTTGGTGAGCTCCGTCCAACATTTGGCGCTAACAGAAAGCAGGTAGTACCGTCTACTGTCATACAGTAGCTCAGTCATATGAGAATCACATATACTGTAACTATTCTGTTGTGTTTAGCCTTTCTAAATGGTGTACAAGTACGCATGAGACTTATTGTATTTTGTTTGCCCTTGTCCGACAAGACTAGTTGCTCAGTCTACTACCCTAAAAATCAACATTTGTTAGGTATGGTGCACAAAGTGATAGCGTTTCATGTTATGGGTCTTCTTTTTTTTTTTTTTCACTCGCTCGCTTTCAACCCAAGCGTAGTCCATACACACTACTTCTAGTAGTGCTGGACTGAAATATGCGTGTGGATTAACTTTCCATATTAACAGTGTCCCTCGCCATCAGGCGAACTCACTCCGACTTTAGAGGTACTTGTATTTTACGTCCCCAAGTCAAGAACATAAGGTAAACATTTTAGTCCAACTGTCCGGTGTAGGGGTTTGTCACAGTCTCACATTATATGATAAACCAACGTAAGTTAGTAGACAGTAGCCAAGGGCTACAACTCCCGCCCAAGGGAAAGAAGTAAGACACTCTAAGGCCAGAGTAATCCAGAGCCTTCTCGAAGGACTGGTCAAGTGAGTCCACTGTCCCGTGGACAATGATGTGGCCCGCCTATTGCGGGGTCCACGAGGAACTCGGACAGAGTTACCACCCGTGTCGAATTGCGACACGGGTAAACGGGCAGAGACAGACGGGACATCAGAGAGGCAACAGGGCCTGCCTTAGAGGGACTTAATAGTTTAAACCCATGTGTATTTGGGTTCATAGACATATGCTAGATAGTTTGCTTAGAATGTTTGATATAACCATGTGTGATGATGTTAAACCTCTGTGATATGCAACTCAGTGCGGGCTTGTAAAACCCACTGCGCCAACGCACTGTATACTGAAATACAATAAATGTTATATATTATATTTAACGGAGTTATTGTTGCCTGTTTGAGCCCGAGCTCAGATACCTAGACATCCAACACGCTGACAGGCTTGAACCCCTCACCTCGGCATCAGCACGCCGGATGTTTAAGAACACGCGTTATTATCCATTCGACCATGCTGACCTACGTCATGATTCGTTTGAAGTCTGCCCCAGGTGGATTTCTAGTCCACTCCGCCCCATGCACTGTTAAATATCACGGTCGTGACATGGTCGGGTACTGTTTAATGCTATGTTTCCTCTTCTCTCTTTCTTTCAGCTGCCAATAGAGCACAAGCCCTGAACCAACTAACGCCAAGCCCTTTGTAGACTTGTTCAAGATTGATTACAGCTTAAGTTTTCTACAGCATAACGTAAACAGCCTGCCACCAACTCACCTTAGCAACCTATTACATGAATGGTAGGTCACAGTGTTACTACTATTCTTTGCTTCCCTTATGATCCTCAGCAACAACGGGCGAGTACACTTGTTTACGAAAGACTGATCCAGTGTTCAGTCACCTGGATTGACAACATTGAGGTCGTATGTTAATTAACTTGGTAGTTGTGATCACCATCCTCGTTGTAACATGAGCCCCAGAGATTTGTCTTGAAAGGAAAGGCTATGAGAAAGAGAGCTGCTCGCCAACATCATGATACACGGGGAAAGCATACATTAGGTCAGTGGTTTTAAACATTCAGAAGTCCACAGCTTCCCAGACCAATTACATATTAGATTATATACTTATATTAGCTTTATACTTATACTTTCTGGAGCTTCCATGTGGGATAGGATAACTGGTAAACCGTGTTTCGGCACTTCCGTTGGAAACGATAAACTTTGGCCACATGAATAATAGAGACAAGAACATAAACTTGATCCGATCGAAAACTGGTGATCTTGTCTGGTGGCAAACCATGATTGCCGATGCTTATCGACGTGACACATGATGATGCTGATGATTAACTTTGGGAAAACTTCTATTTTAATGTAATTATAAAACAAACGCCAGCTGGACAATCTGTGAAACAAAATTACAAGATACAGATGACAGCCGGATAGCATTAACATCAGATTGAGTAAATATATATAAAATGTAGTTGCAGCAGTGTATGTTAAACAGATACAGGGTCTGTTTGGAGAACGAGCTGGGAAGACACAGCGTCACCCAGATGCGCAAGACCCCTGATGGAATAGTGCTCTCCATCAACAAGAACTTCAAGACTACAGTACTAATGCAGAAGATGTCACAAAACGAGAAAGCCGACATCAAGTAACCCAACGGCATCACAGTAGAAGCCACCCGACACCGCATGTGGAAACGATGGGTCATCAAACGAGTCAAGACCCATCAGACCAGATCGGGGAGTTGCTGACGAGAGAGAACAGGAAACTCAAGATCACTAGTGCTGAGAGGCTCGTCGGCAAGAATAACATCCCCTCCACCCCATGGCATCACAGTAAAAGCCACCCGACACCGCATGTGGAAACGATGGGTCATCAAACGAGTCAAGACCCATCTCACCAGATCAGGGAGTTGCTGACGAGAGAGATCAGGAAACTCAAGATCACCAGTGCTGAGAGGCTCGTCGGCAAGAATAACATCCCCTCCACAGTCGTCATCGTAACATCGGAGGACCGAGTGATCCCACAATACATTAGATGGGACAAGAAAGACCAAGCTCCAGAGCACTACATACCGAGAGTGCTGCAGTGCTCTATGTGCCAGAAGTTTTGGCACACCCGTGCCACCTGCAAAAGTGAGGTGGAGGTATGTAGATACTGCTCTGGACCCCATCCGTACAGTCAGTGCCAGCATGCAAAGGTCGACATAGACTTCAGGAGGTCTAACACTAACAGAAAGTGCACCAACTGCCTCGGCAACCACGGCGCCAGGTACCTCGGCTGCCCCTGCCATCAAGACAGCAAGGAAGCTATGAAGATCGCCATCAAAACTAACCTGCCATATAAAGAGGCTAGGGGGCAGTACGAGGTGACCAATAGACTTACAAAAGGCGACAAAACGCAACTGGAAGGCCAACTGAAAGACCTGAGATCACAGTTCCAAAGCGTGGAGGAAGAAAAAGACAAGACACAAGAAACACAGATAACGGCCGTTCAGCGCATCCTGGACTCACTGAAGCAAGTTCAGCAGAAGATTGAGCAGGGTGTCGCTCGAATGGCTGCAATAAAGACTGAGACACAAGAAACTCTATCAAAAATTCAAGAAGATTGATTGATTATTGATTTAGGAACCGACATCACGGCA
This sequence comes from Cepaea nemoralis, assembly GCA_014155875.1. Taxonomy (NCBI): domain Eukaryota; kingdom Metazoa; phylum Mollusca; class Gastropoda; order Stylommatophora; family Helicidae; genus Cepaea; species Cepaea nemoralis. The sequence continues at coordinate 178,654 of JACEFZ010005170.1, read as the reverse complement.
TTCGGGGCATTCCCATAAGCGCTCCGTCCCCATCCTCAGCAGCCAGCGAAGAGTTCCAACACTAATAGTACCAGTAGCAATCTGATTATATGTCCGTCTCGCCTTTCCTCTGAGCGTCGATCGTCGGCCAGATCCCCTCTTAAACAGATCCAAGAAGAAAGAGAACAAATAGAACTGATCACCGCAGAAGTCGGATGTGTCGGCCTAACGGCGCAAGAACGCAGCTCTGCTGTAAACAGGCACAACGCAATCACGTCCGAAAAAAAAACTCCGGATGAACGAAGAAGAAGAAGAAGAAGAACTGATCAAGTCACAGAACGAAACATCCGAATCAGAAAATGCAAAGACCCAGACAGAAGAAGAAGCAACAGACGAAGAAATAATAAGTGGAAGAAGAATGCAACGACTACCCAGACCAAGAACAAGTGTGTATGGAGGCCTTGAGTAGGTATTTCTCTCCAGAAAGATCGAACCATCGAGCCGGCCACTACACAAGATTTCAAAGAATACCGAGAAGATTCGAAGACAACCCAGGACGGGGAAATAGGTGAAACACAAGGGAAGACGATTGCCGGTAATCATCCCTGAAGGAACCAACACCATACGACGGGGTGGGTACACAATTACGCAGGGCTTTAACAAGTGTGCGACTCTGTACAGACATGTAAAACCACACGGATGAAACGAACACAATCAACCTAACAGAAGCCGGGAAGCTGACAACAAGCAGCTAAATCTACGAAAGATAAAATACAAGCTACACAATAAAGGCCTCAAATACAACGAAATCCATACAGTCAATGGTTGAACGGAGCGATTCGTCTCAAGAGTTGGAATTGTAATTGGTATATGTTTGTTATTTGCGTGCTGACGAAGGCTGTAACCGCAACGTCTATTTGTCACTTGTAATTGTGTTCTTTTGTATGCGTTTGCTTGCTTTGAACTCAAGCATAGTCCATACACGTAATACTTCTAATGTAGTGAAATAGTGAAATGATTTGTGTATGTGGATTAGCTTTCTCTATTACCCGTGTCCCTCACCATTAGACGAACCCACTCCGACATCAGAGGTACTTGTAATTTACGTCCCCAAGTCAAGGACGAGACGTCAACATTTTAGTCAAATTGGCCGGTGTAGGGGTTGAACACGATACCTCGGTATCAGCATACAGGATATTTAAGAACGAGCGCTCTTATCTATTCGGCCCCGCTGACCTCCATTGTGATCTAGTAAAGCTTATCAATCTCGTTTTCTTTCCATTACCTCTAGACCAGTGTTTCCCAACCTTTTTTGTGCTATGCCCCACCTAAGCCTTTCTAAAATTCTTATTCCCCCCCTCCCCCCCCCCCCCCCCCCCCCCCCCCCCCCGACATACACATTATTTTTAATATTCAAAAATTAAAATGTTCACTAAAGAAACTTGAATGGTAGGTTTTAGGAAGAAATCACTAGGAAATTATTGAGCCAACACAGTAAGTAAATTTTCAAAAAATATAATGGAGAACAAATTCAAGTACAAAATAATTTTAATTAAAGATTTGTCTATATTATTTTAATTATTAGTAATTATTTATTATTTAAATTTAGTGAGATCCTTGCGCTTGATGCATGCTTCAAAGTGATTTTATGTCGGGTTCCAATTTAGTTAACTTCAGTCTCAAGTCTGCCCGTTTTGTTATATCCAGCCGATTTCTTCCACTTTCGAATTGCCCCCCTTAACAATCAAATTGCCCCCCCCCCCCCTGTGGGGCGTGGGCCCCACGTTGGGAAACACTGCTCTAGACAAAATATGCACAATGTCCTTTCAAAACTCGTAGAGAAATGCCCTGCCAAATTAGAGTTTAGTTTAAAGCTAAGACAACACTTCGCCCACATTCACCAGTCAGTCAGTCAGTCGTGACGACCTGCTCGCAGAGACGCTCAAGTTGAAAATTACTGTTTAGATATGGTATTTCACACACTTAAATCTTGGAATTTCTTTCGCTTGCATGTTTGGTACAATTTTTCATCCTATTGATAGCTTGTGGTTATAATTGATCTTACTGTGTAAGACCAGAACTTGATGTTAGCTAACATTTTGGAGCATCCACACGTTAGCCGTTAGTCACAGTTCCAACTTCACGGCAAAGGGCCCACCCCTCCTCCCTCCCCCCTCCATAATGTTTTCGTTTTCACACACAATGCCCCTCACTGTCCTATGTGAAAAGTGTAACAGATAGCAGTCGTGACAAACCAAACGCACGCATTGGCAAACATGTATATCATCATCATCATGTGCCATGCCGCTGCCAGAATGCTAACACAATAGTCCGCCACTAAAATTACAATTCATCATCGAAAGCAGCGGCAGTCACTAGAAAACCAGCAGTTCCACATATATTACTGTATAAGGCAAAACCAGCTAGTTCTACAATCTAGTCAGCCATTTTTCTGACCACGCAGTTCACAATAAAAACCACCGCAAACAGATTTAAAAATATTCTACATGAAATCCACAGCTCACAGTGTCGTTCCACGCATTCAACTTAATAGCTGGGCTACTGAACCATATGATGCGGTCTGTCCACAGACTGGAATGTCCAGTCTGGCCAGAGTCCTAATGTCCCAATTGCTATGCCTCTCTGCAGATGTAAAATTCAAGTACTCGTAATGCACAACCCACGGCTTCATATGCTTGGGGAGGGGACGGAGATTTTTCCAATCCAAGCTACGAAATATACCACCAACGAACAGACAATTATCTTATCGGTTAAAACTGTTCAATCATAACATGGTATCAACTTGTTTCGAGAATATATTTTTCTTATTTTTATTTCACGCCCTGTGCTACCGGGGCTCACAGGGAAACAAAGAATATATTTATTTGGTTGTTTCGGGATTTGAGGTTTACAGATTGAGCACAGCCCACAACTGGCAACGCTGATCGTATTCCGGTACGAACATAAGGCCCTGTCAACGTCAGATTGGAAGCACTAGACTCGAGTTTTGCCTACGTAAGCATTGTAGGCCTATGTAAGCTACGGCCTTCAATGGGTGACGTTGTGATATTCTAGTATGATAATTGGTTGCGTCCAGCGTGAGTCGCGTGGTCAATGGTTCCACACCCGCCTCACACGCTAGTGATCCGGAGTTCGATCCCGGGTCCAGTCAGAGATATCCACTACTGATGAGCTCAAACGAGAGCGAAACTCGAGTCTAGTGCTTCCAATCTGACGTTTACAAGGCTTAAGGTTCGTGCCGGAATACGATCAGCGTTGCCAGTAATGGGTTGTGCTCAATCTTTAAACAAAGATTAGTTAACACGTGACCTAATAAGCGTGTCGTAAGAGGCGATTAAGGAGGTTTAGTTGTTGCCGGCAATCACTAACTAGAAAGGCTGTGTGTGGTGTTCCAATAAAACGGGTCTTTACAGCCAATGAAAAGTAGTGGAGCAGAACGTCTTTCAGATGTCACCAGAAGTCTCCATGGCGCAGTAGTTACGCCGTCTGCCTCACGCTCCAAAGGCTGTGGGATCTATTCCGGGCTCCGACATTCTGTTCACTAGTGCAATCTTCTCGGAGACTCCTGCTATCGACGCTACTGGAGTTCGTGCTTTGTGCGATGCCTTCGGCAGGCCCGCCCTCAGAAAGTTAACGAGCTATATGGGATAAAACCCGATGCAATGAAGTCCATCCTCATGTCTTTTATACCTGTTTAAAATCAAATGTCCCACTGAATGACAAATGGCGATATGATGAGATATTTCACAACTCCCCAAGGTTCACAGTTTCCGCTGTGATTTGGCGTGTCAATGACCATTCACTGTGCACGTTTCGAGACTGAAAGAGTCACAGCAAATCCTCAAGATGGTTGCAGACATTCAGCACCCAAACGTTGCACTTATGCTTGGAGATAATCGAAATTAGTGTTTTGTTGTATTTTTAAAAACAATATCCATATTAAAAGTTCAGCTTATTTTCAATATCATTGGCATAAGAAATTAAGAACTTACCTTAAACATAAATAAAATGACAATCACAATGTCTTGTACACTCTCACAAAGCCCAAATACCAATGAATAAGAAAGCAGATCGAGTATATGAACCGTCTTCGACAAAACATAATCCATCTATTGAATCCTATCGACCAATGTTGACCTTTCATAGATATAGGTCAGTTTCTTTGACATTGCTTTTGTTTGCCAGACTGTAATCGTTGATCCACCCTTGTATCCAGAATATACTAAAGTAAACATGTCGGCACTGTAAGCTGTTTGTAAGTTCTTCATTACACTCTTTGCCCAAGAGTTTACTCGTTCGGTAGTAGAGGAAGTATCATATACAACTTTATCATTATCGCAACAATGTAGTTTGACAGATTCTGTGATATAAAGAATTATTTAAAAAATTGACAACTAAATAGCGTTAAGAAAAATCGTTTGTACATAATATTATCTTTCTTGGTTTTATCAATGGGAAACGCGATAAACGGCAGCAATGTTGAATCTAAAGAAGCGTTTGCTGTTTGAATATGGTGTTCTGGTTAAGGAGATATAAACACACACAAAAATAGCCAGATATATATTTTTAGAGTGCTGTATAGAGTATGCCAGAACAATAACGGTTAAAAACGGTAAAATACGTCAGGTGAATAAGTTACGGATCGGTATGATGAAACTGCAAATGGCAGTTTACAAAGGTGTCATCTAGCTTTATTGCGATCTTATAAGAGAGGAAAATACCTGGATGACTTGGCCACATGGCATGGACGAGACAGGAACACTGAGCTGATCCACGACACTGGTGATCGAGTGAAATGGCGAGTCATGACCGCCCACGCTTTCCGGCATGGCACATGATTGATTGATTGATTGATATAAAGCAAACTGCTTGGTAGTGTATGCTCATGCATGGTTAAAGGCAATTACATTGTTCTTTCCTAGTTAGTTTAGTTTAGTCGACGGATCAACATCACGGCACACGGGTGTAACCCAAAAGTGCCACGTTCTACTCCTAACTCAAACCTGAGTCCAGAGAGTCTCAGCTCTGTGCACGAACACTGTAGCACATGTGAGGGCCCTTAAATACTTTGGGTAGATTTTAAACTCGAAATGTTGTCGGGCAACGCCGTTAGGCTACTCTTTTTCGATTTTCAACTGCCTAGGGAGTTTTTACGAGCGCAACAATACACACGGGCGTCCGATCTCACTGCCCAGAGACCGGGCGAAATTTTGTTACTAGAAGTCCACGTGAAAAAATCCCGGCCCTCACTGGGGCTTGAGCCCGGGACCTCCAGCACTCGAGGCGGACAGCATACCCCGAGACCATTCGCCCCCTCCCCGAAACGTCTTTCCTATATCGAGGTGGACTGGAAATAGTTCTTTCCTATATCGAGGGAGAGGTGGTCGAGAGAGAGAGAGAGAGAGAGAGAGAGAGAGAGAGAGAGAGAGAGAGAGAGAGAGAGAGAGAGAGAGAGAGAGAGAGAGAGAGAGAGAGAGAGAGATTTGTTCAAATTGAATGAAATTTATAAACAGAAATGACATTTCCTCTAAACATATGTATCAACATAAACCCCATAGACTTCCAAGGTCTTTCGCCGTTAATGTAAGTAAATTTTCTTTAAATTGTGGGTGGCCTTAGGAGGCCAGTAAAAAAATGTTGTTTTCCCACAAGGGGGAAATTGGAATCAACTTATCATTAAAAGTACAGTTTTAATTATTAAACATAAAAATACAATTGGAAAAGTTGATTATAAAATGGAAGTAAATAAAGATTAAACAAATGTTGTATAAAGAGTTTAATAGCTTTCTTGTCTCGATTGCTTAGAATGACTACGGTATTCAGTGTTTTATTTCTCAAAGAAAAATAAAAGATTTTGATGTTAATTATTGGTATTATAGCTAGGTATACCATTTTCTTTTTCAAATTCTAGTACTCTCCCTTGCAACAATATTAGTTGTTTATGTCCTCCTAACAAGCGCAGAAATGGAGAAGATGGGGAGGACACAAGCACTGAGAGAGCGCAGAGATACGAAAACGCTAATACAAGCAGAAAAGTTCCTCAGCTTGCCAGGCAACCCTATGAAGAACAGATTTGATAACCTAACTATGGGGCGGTTGAAAAGAAGTAGTTTTATCCACCAAGCCAAACGACTCTGCAGAGAAACCACCGATCTGCCCACGGTTGGTATCCCTCTAACAACTATTCCGAAGCGAACTCCATGGAAAAATGAACATAGACTATCATTACAAATCCAGACAAAAGTGAGAGGAATATTTGACAAGGAAGAACAGAACAGTGTGCAGCGCAGAACAGCCACTCTCAGCTTCCTTGATGAAGAATACCCACAGGACCTCTGGATCCGAGTCTACACAGATGGGTCAGCACAAAATGCTGTTCGAAATGGAGGAGCGGGAGTGTACATAGAATACCCAAATAATACTAGGGACACAGCCAGAGTACCGACAGGAAAGTACTGCCATAATTATGATGCTGAAATTGAGGCAATCAAGATAGCAACAGAGAAATTACTAAATACCAGCAATGGTACACAACCTGTGGTGCTATTGACAGATGCAAAATCAGTACTTGAGGCGCTTCTGTCTGGGAAATTGCCAGTACTAAGGACACTACTTTCTGAACTTAGCAGTCAGCATAAGATCACCATACAGTGGATACCATCCCACTGTGGAGTACCCGGAAACGACTGAGCTGATCAATTGGCTAAGGAAGGAGCCAAAGAAGAACGGCCTGATGTGCCCGTTATATACCACCAAAAGAAAAGAATGATCAAATCAGTCAGAAAGCCACCAAAACCTGCTCAAAATGACTACCACGTTATGGATAGACCAGAACAAGTCATTATTCTTTTCCTCAGAACATGACACAATAGACTACGCAACCACATGTATACAAAATTCAAGATTGGTGAAACAGCCATATGCACATGTGGATTGGCGTCGCAGACAGCAGAGCACATACTCCAAGACTGCCCAAAATATAACATATCTAGACAAACCTTCTGGCCTAGAGAGACGACAGTGGAAGATAAACTCTATGGACCGCTGTGTGAACTGAAAAAGACTGTTAGATTCATACAAGAGACAACATTGCAGTTATAGACGTATTTCAAGCGAACGAAAGAAGAAGAAGAACTGCCAACAATATACAGAAAAATATGGTTTTCTCGCTCTCCTCCGATCTTACGGTAATGGAATGGAGGTCTGGCCTTCTCCGTCAAGTACAAAAAACTCAGAGCATCCATGTGGACGTTGCGTATGTTAAGTATTCCTAGACAGAATAAATCGAAAAGAGCAAGCCCAATAGGCTGCTGTCTATGCTAACTTGCAAAATTAGAAAACTTGCTTACAAAATAGCCGGCTCCTTGGCAAAGAGGTTGCGGACGGAATTCGTAATCCCACAAACCGCGTCCGAAACACAGTTGCGGGCGATTTGGAAGCAGACCGCCTAGCGTTGGTTTTTGTATAATGATATGAGTGCCGGTCGTTCAGAAAGCAATGTCAAACTACTGAACGTATTCTCTCTCTCTCTCTCTCTCTCTCTCTCTCTCTCTCTCTCTCTCTCTCTCTCTCTCTCTCTCTCTCTCTCTCTCTCTCTTTATCTCTCTCTCTCCCCATCACAAACAGCAAAAAAAAATTTAATCTGGGGTTGACTGCGACGTTCTGTAAAGGATATGCAACTAACTAAACTTACACAATAAATGTGATCCTGGTAAACAAAGATTTGAATTCTCCCCTGTGCTACAGTGTGCCTGCAGAGTACGGAGATTTAGGATGAACTGTTGAAAGGGGTTATGGCAGTCATGGAAATATCCGTGTGTAGTAAAAAGATCCTCACAATAAAAAGTTAGTTGCGTGTCCTTTACATGCCGTTGCAACCATCCCAGGATTCTATTAGCTGTTTGTTATTTACCAGAAGGCACATGAACGCAAAAGTTGGAAAAAATAAATATAAGCAGACAGTAGGGCAATATGGTATGGGATAACATTTTAACAGACAGCAACGGTATACTAGAATGATGGAAGGAGTACTGCGGAGAAATGTATGAAGACACGATGAAGAGCCCAGATAATGTACATGACAGTTTAGAGAAAGAATCAGAACCTTTATGTTTGCTATACGTCTATTCCAGCATGAGTCACAAGCAGGATAGTGCAGATCAGCCGTTGTAATGCATAGATGTCCGTTGTCTAGGTCCATGCCACTTAGGCCAACATGTTCAGATTTGAAGGTCTTCAAAAAGGTAGGCTACATGTCGACACATCCCTAAAGGTTTGTTACACGGGAGCTGCTGAATGAGGTGAATCAAGAACCGACTTCACAGCACTCACGGCATTCTCAAGCTCACCTTTAACAGCCAGCGAAGAGTCCCAATAATAAAGGTACCAGGCGCAGTCTGATTATGTGCCCGTCAGGCCTCTCCGTGGACTACTGAGTGTCGGCCAGATCCTTTGGTAACTTCCCATCATTCTCTCCAGACCATGATGGTTTATATGTCCCTCCACACTGTACACATGATCCCCCAAAAGGGTCCTGACCACGTCTGCGATATCATGCTCCAATACATTACCCAACAGTGCAGAACCAGCCATTCTCTCCGCCTGCTCGTTTCCCATACATCAGCAAGTCCTGGATACCAACAGATGCTCAATATCTTTGATTTTTTAAAAATTGAAGCATGCCACTCTGCATTAAGCATGCAAGTTTTCTTCTTAACATGGTCTGTGAGTCCGTTATAATCTAGACATCTCAGACTAGATGTTGTGGTATCATATGCCAGGTTCTCCTGCACTAAACGTCGTAGATTAACCTTCCCTACGAACCCCAAGGTAGGTGTGATTTGCAGACTGACGAAATATTTAGCTGTAACGTCCATTGTGTCACTGGCGGTTGTGTTCTAGTAAAGCTTACCGATTCTACTTCTCGTTTACAGTAAAACTTCGGTTTTCGTCGATAATCCGTCCGAAAACAATCGGCGAAACCGCAAACCAACGAAAACCGAGGCAATTATTTCCATATGAAGACTGTAAATCCAATTAATTCATTCCAGACACTCCAAAATACATATTAAACACACACACACACACACACACAAACACACACATTTTATAGAGAACTCGCACCTTCATCGTACCTAGTAACATTGTGTATGCCAGGGCGCCTCTTGGATTTTTCAAACTATCCTCTGTCGGCTTTAAAATCACTAAGTTATAAGTATAAGTGATAAAAACTCTGCCGCGGAGTAAACACGGCATGGGGCATCTGATCGTCACAGGTTGTCCTCCTTCCCCGAATGTTTCGGCCCTTTTACATTCTTAACATTATCTAGGGGCGGGCCCGTCGGGTCATGACTCCGGGCGTCTTTCCCTTGCCATGCAAGACGTTCGGTAGTTGCGTTGTCCTTGTTGATCCGTGCTTGTCTCTTAACTGTGAAAATGTCCATGTACATTAGTACTCGCCCCAGGCATTTTCTTAATGAGATCGGCATACAAAAGTCCGGCCTTTTCACATATGATTGCCTCCGAAACAGAATCGCCACCTTACAGGTTTTTGATTTATCCAAATTAATAATAACTGTTTGACATCTTCAGTTGTTTGCAATCTCTGTTTCGTTAGCACATTTATGCCTTACTCTACATTAGCCTTCTTTATTGCTTCCTTTTTCACCACAATGGAACTTATCGTGGATGGCGACTTCCCGTACAAGCGGCTGATTTCAGCAATCTTAATGCCGCTCTCGTATTTTATTATTAGCAAGTGATGCTCACATAACGAAAAACAACGCCAAATTGAGCAGAAGAACGCGTGGGCCCCTTTGTTTTCGCAAAATTAGCACGCCGACGAAATCCGAGACGACCGACGAAAACCGAGACAAATATTTCGCCCAAAACAATCGACGAAAACCGAAACCGACGATAACCGAAAGCAATAAAAACCTCTTTGAATTTTTGCAGCCTTACTGCAATTCCACCTATTCCATCTGATATGTTGTCATAAACTAAATGCAGATCCAACAACAGCTCTATCACTCATGAACACTGACTGTCTCGTCTGCAAAGAACTGCGATGCACAAAGTAACCAATCAGAGCGAAGTGGGTATTGTACATTCAAGATGGTGGGATCGCAGGAAAGCACAACAAACGTTACGTAACGTCGACAATAAACATGGTGTAGCGTTATACATGTACTATTTAGTAAGTGTGTAAATAGAGGCAATTGTATTTATTAGAATTTTGGAAAGGACATGTACGGGTATGCTTCGAATGAAGGTACTTATTGTTGTAGATTCGCTTGCAAAAATCGTACATTCTTCAGTAGAAATAGAATTTCTACTGAAGGAAGACGTCTTGAATTTGTGTTTTTTACGTGCTTGTTGTTTTTTGTCTGTTATAAATCATATTAATAGTAGTATAATCTGATGTCGGTTTTATGTTTATCCACAGACATTTGTCTCACGTTGTTAGTTATTTCGTGTAAAGATGCCATGATATCAAGATTCTTCTCCCCAGGTTTTCGCTCCCATCAAATCTTTGTATTCCAGACTCCAGTCTTCTCATGACATGTCCAAAGATTGGTGAAAATATGAATACAGTTTGGTGGAACTGCGGTAAAGCTGTAAAAATGTAAACACTATAAAATGACACAAAGTAGTGCAGCTTTACATAACAGAATTACGACACATACAGGATGTTGCGGCGATTAGCCTTCATCAGCAAACAAACACATTCTCAAAACACAACATATAGTCACGGAGATCTCCTGTGACTACATTAAAACGTGACGACAGGACGAGAAAAAAAAAAGATGAAAAAATTAAAGCAATGAAGAGAAAATAAAAATTGGGATAAATGTTCCTACTTACCTCAGAATTCTGAGCTGTGTATAGCCCTGAATGTCACTGTTGTCTTCTTTTATACCCAACCGAGGGAGTGGGATGTAGGATGATGACGGGGCTGTGGGTATAACAGTTCAGTGAGTATCCCAGGTACTGGAGTGGAAGTGGTACATTGAAAGAGGGGGGGGGGGGGGCCACAGAGGCAAGAAGGTAGGTCGGGAACCTGTGATAGTTGTCTGAGAATGGTATCTGAGGAATCTCAGTGGATGTACTTAAAAGCATAAGTGGGTGCCAGTGAATGGGTTGCCCCTAGTGGACGAATATTATTGGACTTCTGTAGCATGCTATTTATCCCACTTACTTCATTATCTTCTCGTTAAATGATTCTCTGCCTAACAAAAAGTGGGTTTGCACAAACAAAAATTTATGGCAGAAAATGGGAAGTAGGGGTGTGTCACAATAATGATCTAAGAATGGTTAAAATGGTAGCAGGTATATATCAAATTAAAGGAGATTGCACAAGGAACACGTCAGTGTTGATCATTTTGGGAGAGGTTAGAAATATAATAATAATGATAGATTTTCTAACAACAATTTAAAGGAGTGACAATTATTTAAAGTGTCCTCTTACCAAGGCGTTATTTCTCCTTCTTTGAAGATAATCCTGTTAGGGTTGAACCTGCTACCTCGCCATCAGCGCATCGGAAGTTTAAGAGCAAGGTCAGCTATGCCGACCACTTCATTATATTGTGATGTCGTCTGTATGAGGGTCTAACACTTTACACCCATATAACAGTGTCTATGGGAGCCTTTACTTTCTGTACTAGTTGTGTAGATTGTAGCTAGTGGGTTTACCGCACTTTATTTGATATAGAATGAGCTAATATGTGTTGTTCACAGACTGAAAAAATCATGTCCACTGTTCTTGCAGATGTAGCATCTAGTCAGGTGCATAATACTTGGCCATCTGAGAAGATGGAGGATTGCCAGATGTTTACTGATGTCCACTCCAAGGAAATCCTGTCCACTATGAACTCCTTGAGGAAAGCTGACAAGCTCTGTGACGTTATCTTGAGAGTGGACAAGAAGTGTTTTCCAGCTCACAGAATTGTACTTGCGGCCAGCAGTGATTATTTTAGTGCAATGTTTACAAATGGGGTAAGATAACATCATCCTTCTTCTGCTGTTCATCTCCCAATGGAGGATAGGTCTTCAAACAACTCAAGCCTAGCCCTATGTAGACCTGTTCATGGTCGGTTGGATTTTGCTGCTAACCTTTCCTATGGGAAGAGGTATCCGCTCTCATGCTAACCCTCCTTAGTTGCCTACTACAACATGTATACACTGCAGACCTAATAAGGCAAACTCACCTGTGACCTAAGAAATAGTTCTTCTTATCATAAATTCCTGTTATAAGAGTTCAAGCATATCCATCCATCATGTGCCATGCCGGAAAGCGTGGGCGGTCATGACTCGCCATTTCACTTGATCACCAGAGCCGTGGATCAGCGCAGTGTTCCTGTCTCGACCATGCCATGTGGCCAAGCCATCCAGGTATTTACTTCTCTGCCCTCCCCTTGTTCTCTCCCCCTCGATCTTGCCAGTTGTCCCCAAGTTCTCCAATTTATTTCTTCTCATAACGTGACCACAAAATTGTGACTCTCTACGTCTAATTTCTCTAATCAGTTTACGGTTTTCATTTGTTTCTTATAGGACTTGGTCATTGGTTTTTCTATCTTTCCATGGTATTCTTTGCATTTTCCTCAGAAACAACATTTCCACAGCCATCAGATGTTTTTCAGCTTGACTGCTGATTGTCCACACTTCACATCCATACAAAAGCAGAGGTTCTATGTAGCATCTCAACACTCTTTTTATCGTTGCAAATGACATCCTTTTAGTTAGTTAGTTAGTTAGTTAGTCGACAGATCATCCTCGTTGCACATCGAACCATTCAGTCCATAAGTGCTCGGATCCCCTCCTCAGCAAATCCCGCAGCGTGTAGCGGCTAACGACACCATTTCTGTGTTGGTTTATCAATCTTCTTTGGCTTCCTGCGTAGTGTTCGTGTTTGGCCACCCCTCTTTTAATTTGCTGCTCCCGCAGTCTGGCCATTGTTGTAGATTCACAGTCATCACTTGGTTCTCGCAAAAGTCTCACTTCTCGTAGAGCATTCAGAATGTCAACCTGGTCCATGGCGCGTCCGCCCTCCACATTAGCCTCACCTGCGAGCTTGTCAGCCCGCTCATTTCCTTGTACTCCCGCATGACCTGGCACGAAGATGAAACTACTCTTTGCCAGCCGAGACCGCTTCAGAGGCAGCAACCATTCTCTTCGGATCGACCCCTCCTCTATCCTCTTGATCATGTTCATTGAGTCGCTAAGGAAACAAGCCCTAGTGAATGTCTGTGTCTCGAGCCATGTTATTGCTTTACTTACTGCCATGACTTCCATGGTCAGGCTACTTGTGGTTTCAGTGAAAGCACCAGAGTCCTCCTTCACAATTCTCCCTCCGGCCCGAGCTGTAAAGGCCCATGAGCTTCTCACATGTCGGACGACCGACCCATCTGTGTAGATGACCGCGTCACCGTCTAGCGAATTCTCGAAAATCAACGCTTGTACTTCAGCCTCAACAGCAGCCAGATTTTCTTGTCTGCATTTTCTATCTAGTTGGATGCAAACTGAAAAGGATGTGCAGAAGTCTGTTGGCACTTGCACCCACTCCTCGCCAGGTTCTAAGTCCTCAAGTGAACACACCTGTTGAAGAATGTCTTCGGCTTGACCCATCCACGACCGTCCTCTTTTTAATCTGCTGCCCTTCACCTTCCTAATTTCACTATGCAGTGGATGTTGTGTGTTTGCGTTAACTCTGGCGCGTGCCCTGCAAACTTGTATTCTCTCTTCAATGGTTGGAAAATCAAGAAGGACATCCTTTTATTGGTCAGTATGTTTTTCATCTTGAAAAAGGCTGCCTTCGCCAGGAAGATTCTTGTTCTAATCTCTTCTCATAACATGACGAAAGAAAGCTGTTTATCTCTTTCTTATTGTTGTATATAATGTTCTAGTTTTATTAGCCTCTTTCAGGCAATCGTCATCAGTTACTCTGGCAATCCAAGGAATTCGCAACCACATCTCTGTTGCTTCCAAGTTCTTCCTAATTTGTTCATTTACATTCCAAGATTCACAGTAAATGTATAAGTAACTATATAGAAGTCCTTCTGTGTCATGCAGCTCACTGTGTGATTATTTCATACAAGATATGCTTTTCTTAACTTCTCCTATACCATCCTCCTTCTTCTTCTTCTCTTCTTCTTCTTCTTCTTCTTCTTCTTCTTCTTCTTCTTCTTCTTCTTCTTCTTCTTCTTCTTCTTCTTCTTCTTCTTCTTCTTCTTCTTCTTCTTCTTCTTCTTCTTCTTCTTCTTCTTCTTCTTCACTGTTTCCCCACTATGTCTCCATGTTAATGATTTCAGTAAAAGCAGTAGTTAATTTCAGGTTCATAACATCCCTGTGCTGTTATGTGTGAAAGGAAGTCAGTTGCATTTTTATTTATGTTCCTTACTGAAGTTGGTCAGGACTGATGTATTCCACTCTGTTGTGTCCTGTTCGCAGTTGACAAATTGTAACCAGATTCTGTGCTGAAAATTGTTTTCCATGAATTTTTTAGATGAAGGAGCAAGACAAGTTGGTCATAGATCTTCATGAGATTCCGTCCAGCATGATGGAAATTCTACTAGATTTTGTGTACACAGAAACAGTTGAAGTTAGCGTTGAAAATGTCCAGGAGTTGTTGCCAGCCGCTTGTTTGCTGCAGTTGACAGGTATGTCGGTGTAAGGTTGGCAATAAACAGTTATTTTTTTTGTCTCTCTTTAACATTATTAATATTATTTTCAGTGACTCAACAGCAACATTACGTGTCATGCCAGTAAGTGGGTGTGATCTCACTGTTTGGTCCAGATTATGTCTGTGGTCAGTTAAGCAATTTAACCAAGCCATCAAGGTGTTTTCTCTTTGTCTTCCTTTCACTGTTTTTCCATTAGATTGCCAGTTGTGACAGTTTTCAAATTGGTATTTTTTTCTCTTAGTTATAGCAGTTTCTTCAGAAATTGGTGTAATCAGGTGTTTCAGAATTATTTTTTTTTTGGGGGGGGGGGGGGGGGGGGGCACATTAGTAATGTTTAGAGTTGAGTTCCTTTTAATAGAGTATTGGTTGAAAGGCCAAGTTGGCCTTTCATAGCCATAATTTAAAAAATACTACACCTGCATTCTTTTTGTGAAACATGACAATTAACAAATTATATCTGAATGTGTGATGACCTGGCAAAATAACTCACTAAAATGTTACTTATATATCATTTATTTACCACGTAATAGGTTTTGGAAGGTCATTCATCATCTAAATAAATAAGATATCTTCGTTGTTAAGCGTCTTTCAAGCATCACTATTGTTAATGCAATCTTTTGTGTTTTCAAACCTTATATCTGTTCCTCAGAAAGGAGTCTTCAGTATATATATATATGTTTAATACCACTAAAATATGAATCTTATGTCTGTGTATTCCTCAGATATAAATTTCCATCCATATTATGTAACCCTCAAATATAAATATTATGTCTGTGTATTCCTCAGATATGAATTTCCATCCATATTATGTATCCCTTACATATGAATGTTCTGCAAGTAAGTAACGGACCCTTTTACCTGCCGAAGGCACATTTGGCAAATGTTAAAGTTACTTGCAGGTCCTTTACGTGATGTTGCAGTTATCTCCAACATTTATTGGCTGTGTGTGATTTACTGGGAAATTGTACGTTCAGTAGTTTGCCATTGCTTTCCGACCAGCCATCGCCTTATACCATCTAATTCAGCGCAAAGCGATCTGCTTCAGAAGGGCTGGTATTTCGGGGAATTGTGAAACTGTGTCTCACTAACACCTTAGCCAAGGACGCCAGTGGGCATATGGTGCTAGCCCCATATTTTAGGATCACGCCGGCAGCCTTTACTTCCCAAGACTTTTCCTGGAGGCCATTTTAGGCTGGGTTTACCTGGGAGTCTGAGTCAGTTTAAACAAATCTGCCTTAATATGAATTTGTATGCTTGACCACTGGGCCAGCAGGCATGCATCTAGCCACTACACTACTGTGGCTGCCTGAGTATTCTGCTATTTAACATATTCTTCAAATATGAAGCAGCTGGTCAATCGGCCTGTTAATTTCCTTACACACTGACATGCCCTGGGCAGAAAGTCAACAGTATGCTCTTGGTCATCATCTTTTCCGCAAATAGGAATCTATATCCTTTCTATGTGTCCTTCATATGTGAGTCTTCTGTATTATGTCTATTCCTTAGATAGCCATTCTTAATATGCATCTCTCAAATGTGAGTCTTCTCTATTCATGTATATTCCTCAGATTTGAGTCTTCATTCTTAATATGCATTGCTCAAATTTGACTTTTCTGTGCTTATTTCTTCATAGCCAGTAAAAATGACATTAATCTTACATGGTCGGTTCATCCAAAGGCTATCTTTATATCTAATTAATCTGTCCATGTCTCCAAACATACATGTAACCATCCCCACACATTCACTATACAACTTTATTTGTACTAATTCTGATGTTTCCTAGAAATGCACAATAATTGCCTATCTCAGTCCTGAGTGGCTAGATTGTTAAGGAGAGATTTATTCCTAAACTTTGGGTGTTGCAGGTGTTAAAAATGCCTGTTGCCGGTTCCTGGAACGACAGCTGGATGCCAGTAACTGCCTGGGGATAAAGGTGTTTGCTGAGAGTCACAGCTGTCATTCTCTGCTGCACGCTGCCGAAAGGTTTTCTCTCAGGCATTTCAACACGGTCATAGAGAATGAAGAGTTCAAAACCATGCACTTTGAAGAAGTGGAATCCTTGGTGTCAAGCGAAGACCTTCAGGTGCGTTTATGATGTGTTTGTTTTCATTACAGCTTCTGCAACTAATGTGTTCTTGAAGGTTTATTATTTTTGTTTATTTCAGGATAAGCAGTAAAGGTTGCATGCCAAAGCAGTTGCTATATAGTGTACAGACTAGGATTTATTTTTTAATTCTGAGCTTTATCAAGGATCTATCTCACATAATATGTGAGGTAGATATGAGGACCCTTCAGTCGCCCGCTCTTTACATTAATTCTTCTGCTGCCTTGTATCTCCCAATGGACTACAACCAACTCATGTCAAGGTCTTTGTAGACTTGTTCATGACTGATTAGCAGCTAAATATTCTACAGGATGAGGTAGCCTGTCTCTCGCCAACCTTCTTCAGTCACCTCTAACATCATGTGTGTTAGGTTACAGTGCTTTTTTTTTTACTTCACGCGAATGTTCATGTTTGTTGTTTGTGTGTAATTGTGAATGATAATGAGGAACGTGTGGCTGAAAAGTTACTATACTTGATCCATACATTGTGGCCCATGGGTTCTAATCTCCAGTGGAGGTCAACGTGGCTGAATGGATAAGAAAGCACATTCTTAAACATCTGGTGTGCTGATGCCAAGGTAAGGGGTCCAACCCCTAGACCGGACAGTTGGACTAAAATGTTGACTTCTCGTCCTTGACTTGGGGACATAAATTACAAGCACCTCTGAAGTTGGAGTGACAAGGGACACTAGTAATAGGGAAAGCTATTCCACACACATTGAATCCAGTACTACTAGAAGTAGTTTGTGTGGACTACGCTTGAGTTCATAAAAAAATAATCCAGTAAGGCAGGGGTTTGTTAATTTGTTGGAGGGAAAATAACAAATTCTGTCTGAATACTGCATAATGACTGCCTGAACAGGTGCCTCCCCCACTCCCCCCTCATTTTGTTTAACAACGTGTATGTATTCATCATCATATGTAGAGGTCAGCAAGGCCGAATGGATAAGAGCACTTTCTTAAACATCAGACTACTGATGCCGAGGTAGCGGGTTCAATCCCTAGACCTAGCTGAACTAAAATGTTGGCTTTTGTTCCTTGATTTGGGGACGTAAATTACAAGTGCCTCTGAAGTCAGAGTGGGTTCACCAGAGGGCAAGGAGCACTGGTAATAGAGAAAGCTAATAAACACCCAAAATAAAAAACAGTTCAGTGCACTAGAAGTAGCAGCACGTGAATAGGCTACGCTTGAGTTCAAAGCAAGCGTACAGAATACCCGTACCCAAATACTTATATTAGACCTCATTTGAAAGTAACGCACTTGAAGTTCTTTTATCATTATTTCCCTTATTTGGCATCTGCTGTAGACCCCTAGAATTCAAGCAGTTAAGGATTTGTCAAATTTGCTTTCACAGGTGAAGAGTGAGGAGACAGTTTATCAAGGTGTTGTTACATGGGTTAAACATGATGAGCCAGATCGGCTGAAGTACTTACCCCAGCTCCTCAGTCATGTCAGGCTACCCTTGCTGTCTGTAAATTATATTACAGATGTTCTTGACAGTGAGGTAGGCATTATTGTGATTTTATATTGTTGGCAGTGAGGTAGGCATTATTGTGTCTGTATGTTGTTGTTGTTGGCAGTGAGGTAGGCATTATTGTGTCTGTATGTTGTTGTTGGCAGTGAGGTAGGCATTGTTGTGTCTGGATGTTGTTGTTGTTGGCAGTGAGGTGGGCATTATTGTGTCTGTATGTTGTTGTTGGCAGTGAGGTAGGCATTATTGTGTCTGTATGTTGTTGTTGGCAGTGAGGTAGGCATTATTGTGTCTATATGTTGTTGTTGGCAGTGAGGTAGGCATTATTGTGTCTGGATGTTGTTGTTGGCAGTGAGGTAGGCATTATTGTGTCTGTATGTTGTTGTTGGCAGTGAGGTAGGCATTATTGTGTCTTTATGTTGTTGTTGGCAGTGAGGTAGGCATTATTGTGTCTGTATGTTGTTGTTGTTGGCAGTGAGGTAGGCATTATTGTGTCTGTATGTTGTTGTTGGCAGTGAGGTAGGCATTGTTGTGTCTGGATGTTGTTGGCAGTGAGGTAGGCATTGTTGTCTGTATGTTGTTGTTGGCAGTGAGGTAGGCATTATTGTGTCTGTATGTTGTTGTTGTTGGCAGTGAGGTAGGCATTAGTGTGTTTGTATGTTGTTGTTGTTGGCAGTGAGGTAGGCATTATTGTGTCTGTATGTTGTTGTTGTTGGCAGTGAGGTAGGCATTATTGTGTCTGTATGTTGTTGTTGTTGGCAGTGAGGTAGGCATTATTGTGTCTGTATGTTGTTGTTGTTGGCAGTGAGGTAGGCATTATTGTGTCTGTATGTTGTTGTTGGCAGTGAGGTAGGCATTATTGTGTCTGTATGTTGTTGGCAGTGAGGTAGGCATTATTGTGTCTGTATGTTGTTGTTGGCAGTGAGGTAGGCATTGTTGTGTCTGTATGTTGTTGTTGGCAGTGAGGTAGGCATTGTTGTGCCTGTATGTTGTTGTTGGCAGTGAGGTAGGCATTGTTGTGTCTGTATGTTGTTGGCAGTGGGGTAGGAATTATTGTGTTTGTATGTTGTTGGCAGTGAGGTAGGCATTGTTGTCTGTAGTTGTTGGCAGTGAGGTAGGCATTGTTGTGTCTGTATATTGTTGGCAGTGAGGTAGGCATTATTGTGTTTGAATGTTGTTGGCAGTGAGGTAGGCATTGTTGTCTGTATGTTGTTGTTGGCAGTGGGGTAGGCATTGTTGTCTGTATGTTGTTATTGTTGGCAGTGGGGTAGGCATTATTGTGTCTGTATGTTGTTGTTGGCAGTGGGGTAGGCATTATTGTGTCTGTATGTTGTTGTTGGCAGTGGGGTAGGCATTGTTGTGTCTGTATGTTGTTGTCAGTGAGGTAGACATTGTTGTGTCTGTATGTTGTTGGCAGTGAGGTAGGCATTATTGTGTCTGTATGTTGTTTTTTGTTGGCAGTGGGGTAGGCATTATTGTGTCTGTATGTTGTTGGCAGTGGGGTAGGCATTATTGTGTCTGTATGTTGTTGGTAGTGAGGTAGGCATTGTTGTGTCTTTATGTTGTTGGTAGTGAGGTAGGCATTATTGTGTCTGTATGTTGTTGGTAGTGAGGTAGGCATTATTGTGTCTTTATGTTGTTGGTAGTGAGGTAGGCATTATTGTGTCTGTATGTTGTTGGCAGTGGGGTAGGCATTGTTCTGTCTGTATGTTGTTCTTGTTGGCAGTGTGGTAGGCATTGTTGTGTCTGTATGTTGTTGTTGTTGGCAGTGGGGTAGGCATCATTGTGTGTGTATGTTGTTGGTAGTGAGGTAGGCATTATTGTGTCTGTATGTTGTTGGCAGTGGGGTAGGCATTGTTGTGTCTTTATGTTGGTTTATTCTTGACAGCCAGGATGGCATATAAGTGTATGTATATATGAAATGTTCTTGATGGTGCAAACCTGTATGACTGTATCTGTATGTTCTAGACCAGTAGTTCTCAACCTTTTTTGGCCCGTGCCCCCCTTCACCATATTTTCAGAACGTCATTTCCCCCCCCCCCCCCTTTTCGTATTTCCTACCTAAAAATTCCCCCCTCCCACCCCTACACAGTATATGTAATAATGGAAGCACATACTAAAACAAGTCTAGACGTCCGCATAAAACGTGATTTGTGGGTCTACTTACTTTATAAAATGAATTTTAGAAGGGAGAGATGACAGAACCGTAAAGTATGAAGGGAAAAAGAAGATCAAGTAATCGGTTCTTGTATTAACGCGATCTTGAAATAATCTTCATTCCCCCCCCCCTGGAAACCTCAAAATCCCCCCCCCCCCCCCTGGAAGGGTGGGGGGATTCCTCACCGGTTGAGAACCACTGTTCTAGACAGTCAAAGTTAGGTACAGTATCCGGTTCTGATATCTTTATACTCTGTCTAATGTGTTTAGAATGAGGATGTATAAAGTATTGGTAAAAAACACATATCTTACTGTCAAGGCCTTGAAGCGGGGGATTGATGTGGCGTGAATTTTTGTCAACATATGAGAGAAGTATGTGTGAAACACATGTTACATGAGAAAGCATGAAGTTGGGTAATTTCACGAGTGACTTGGAGTTAGTTGAGAAAATGATTGAATGAGCTCAAATATTCTCAGACATCGACCAGATTCATGAGTAATAAATATTACTAATGCCAGTCCCCAAGTCAGAGTCCGCCCAGCTCCAGTGATGAGTGTCATCCAGATTCTGCAGTGATAATTCACTCATGAGTGTATCCCATAGATAACATACCAAAATGGCCCACAACATTTTCTACCATCATTGTTAAGGTCCTTAGCTGTTAAGGACACCTCACACCACAGAAGCTTTAAAAGCAGTTGCTTCAGAAGACCTGAAGGACTCTGTATGTATCATTTTTAAAGTAATATGCAGAATACTTGGCCACCTGTGTTGTCTGACTCCCAAACCGAATAATGTCCTTTTGAAAAATGGCGTTTTAGAACCTTGAGCATATCCTTCAGAACTCCCCAGAGACCTCTACTGCCAAATATTTTCAGAGGGTGCAGAACTGAGGCAGAAGTGGAAGGGTAGCGGCAGTAATGTGGAGGGGACATGGGGATCATTTGGAAACCTGACTACAAATATAGCATGATCAGTTTTTGACCTGAAGAAGCAGCAGCAGGAAGAGCAGGATTTCTGTGGTCTATGTATTAAAGCTTACAAGAATAAATCATATACTTAAGTTTGTGGAACAGCTCATTCAGTTTAAAGCCAAGAGAGAGAAAAGTCCATTAGCAGAAACATATTGTGGGCACGTGGAGAGTTAGAAGTAGGCCTGACTGCACAGAGTAATAAGTGGCCAGTCTTTCCCTCCTGTAGAGAACAACAAGAGCAGGCATTGAACCTATTTGTCCTACCACGCTCATGCCGTTGTCAGCATAATGTCCTAATTGTTACACTAACATGCCTGCTGTCATTCAGTTTTGCAAATGTTATATCATGGAACATTGGCTGGCTAAATATTGATTTATTTAAAATAGTGACTTCTTTTAAGTGAATATGTGTTTTGACTCTTTTAAATTAGCTTGTTAAGTTCATTAGGAGCCGTAGTGGTTAGTGCACTTGCCTGCTAAGACATTGGTCTTGGTTCAATCTGCAGAAGAGGCAGGATTTTTCCTACCGATATGGCTATGGGGCAACCCAACCTCATAAAAATGGATACCAGCCAATTTTAATAATTTTTCTGGGTTTTATCTGAGAAGGAAAGGTAACAAGAAAGGAAACTGGCCACCTGATCTCCTATGCCATGACCTGGAATATGTGAAGGCCTAACAGTTCACACTCCCAACTGCAGTACCTGCTATGGGACTACATTTACCTGGTTATGTTTTTACACAGCTTTTGTTTATTTGAAAAATGTGACTACTTGAAGGTGCTGATCAGGACAAGTCATGCTTGTAGAGACCTTGTAGATGAGGCCAAGCGTTACCACTTGCGTCCAGATCTGAGGGACAAGATGAGTGGACCAAAGACCACACCTAGAGCTGGTAGCTACTTCTTGACCTTGTTCATATTTAATGTTGTCATTCAATGTGTAGACCCTTTTTTGGCCAGATTTGTCTTAGTGACAGGTTGTTCATGGAACAGATAACTGAAAGCTGTGCTGTTGGCAAATACTCTTAGACTTTAGAAATTGTAATATTTGAAGAGAAGTTAAAAAGTATTGCACCATAATTTTTTTCTTTGGGAACTATTGGTTCAAAATGAATTAAATGTAAATACAATATGCCTGAACATTTCCTCTAAACATAGTATTTTTCTACCTAATCTATAATTTTGTGTCAGGTCTTAGATATGACTGAGCTACCGTATGACAGTAGACGGTACTACCTGCTTTCTATTAGCGCCGAATGTTGGCAGGCGCTCACCAAACCCAACACCCCACATTGTGTCAACGGCTTTGGGCGGATGAGTGCAATTGGGAGGGTACAAGCTTTACCCTAGTGCGAGGAAATGCAACCTAAAGAATAAATGCCATGAGCAGGCAGACCAGGCCCTAAGACTTGGTCGGCAACTGGTCTAGGATGGAAGCTCTGACAGGCGGACAGTTAGAGTATTGCTTCGCTGATTCAGCAGCTTCTTCTACTGTCTTGTTCCAAACATAATGGTGTAACCTTTCCTCTGAGTAAACTAGGCAGGCTGAGAGAGGAATCATGCTGCATGGGCAACACATGATCTCTAAATTCAGCCCAGGCTTTGTGTTATGGAGAGGTATAACTCCATTTTACAAACTATCGTCTATCAAGACGGCAAGGTGGCAAGTCTATCAAGACGGCAAGTAAACTGCCTCATAAAGAGCAGCATGTCTGGGAAACTAAAATCTTTTGGCCATGTTAAACATCACAGTGGTTTGGGAATGAACAGTGATGGAAGGCACTGGTTAAAGAGATAGTGGTCGACCAGCATAAAATTAGTCACAGGACATTGCAGACACCTTGGGCTTGAAAATGGTCACAGGAAATTGCAGACACCTTGGGCGTGAAAATGGTCACAGGACATTGCAGACACCTTGGGCGTGAAAATGGTCACAGGATATTGTAGACATCTTGGGCGTGAAAATGGTCACAGGACATTGCAGACACCTTGGGCATGAAAATGGTCACAGGACATTGCACACACCTTGGGCATGAACATGGACACAGGACATTGCAGACACCTGGGGCATGAAAATGGACACAGGACATTGCAGATAGTTGGGGCATGAAAATGGACACAGGACATTGCAGACACCTTGGGCATGAAAATGGACACAGGACATTGTAGACACATTGGACATAAAAATGGTAACTGGACATTGCAGACACATTGGGCGTGAAAATAGTCACAGGATATTGTAGACACCATGGTCATAAAAATGGACACAAGACATTATAGACACCTGGGGCATGAAGAACGGACACAAGCCATTGCAGGCACCTTGGGCATGAACATGGACACAGGACATTGCAGACACCTGGGGCATGAAAATGCTTGAGGTAGGAAAACTGACAAAGAATGAGGAATCTTTTCAGTGAGCCATGTTGAGAGTAACAGCTGACAAAGGACTTTTGCATGATGAAGAATGTTAACATGGCTTTAAATTTGATTTTGATACCTGTTGTCTGCCGGCTACATTACGAAAGGGTTATGGGCGCATTTTGCAATCCCCCATACCATGTTCGAAACACAGCTGCAGGCGATTTGGCAGCAGACCGCCTTGTGTTGTGTTTTATAAAATGGTATGGGTGCCAGTCGTTCAGAAAGCAATGGCAAACTACTGAACATAAACTTGCCAAGAGATCACAAACAGTCAAAAAAGGATGGTGTTGACTGCGACGTCCTGTAAAGATATGCATCTAACTAGCCTGTTGTCTGAACTGTGACTTAGGTAATAGTGAGCCATGCAGTTCCAATTCTCCGACATACCGAGTGGGTGATTTGGAAGCAGACCACTTTGCATTGGATTTCGATGGTATGAGGCATCGGCTGTTCAGAAAGCAAATGGCAGACTACAGAACTAAAATTTCCTAGTAAATCATGAACAGCCAATGAATTGCTGGGTGTGACTGCAACATCAAGTTAAATGCAAGTAACTTAATTTTGTTAACATGATAACTTTCTAGGTGAACATTTAGCCGAGATGTTTGGGTATAGTCTCTGAAACCTGTGAACTGATCATCACAGCTACAATATTTGTGGCATTTCCTATGTTGTAATGATTCCATCTGTGGTTAATCCCAGGAACTGACAGCATCCTGGTTGTCTTGGGGGGTTTTGGTGCTCATCAGAATCTGGTGGACACAGTAGAGAGCTTCTGCTCCAAGACGGACTCTTGGACTAAACTACCAGTAAGTATTCTTGATGATGGTGCCAGTATTTTTTGTTTGTGTTATAATCTTTATCCATTTTGTTATTTGTTTTGCTAACAATAAATCCTTTGCAATTATATGATTTATGATGAAGAACTGATGCTACTGCACTCTGGACTAGTAATTATTTATATCGTCTTCCTTTTCTTCATTTTTTTTTGGGGGGGGGGGGGGGGGGGGGGGGGGGGGGGGGGGGATGTGTCACACCTAGAAGCACCTTAAAGGTCTGGCTTTGGCATTCAGGTGTATACGGTTTTCTTTCTCTAGACAGATTACATTCACGGTAATGAACCCTGTCTAGCCGTAGATTTCTTAACAATCTTTTCTAGTGCAGTGACCTTGTGACCTGCTCATTGTGATTTCTAACTGCCATGGAATTTTTAACACGCACAAGGGACCTATTTTTCATCCTTATCTGATAAGGCTAAGTATCGGAGGAAGAAAAAGACTGATATAAATAGAGGAGGGGGTATAATAGCTGACAGTTTAAGGTGTCCGCCTTAGGCTCAGAAGGTACCAGATTCAATCCCAGCATAGGGCTGGGAACCAGTTCTCCAATCTACCCACAAGACATCAGTTTTGTGTCTCGCTTCATCTGGTTCTTATCCCTTGACCCATCTTACCTGCTGCGCTACTGTTGACATAGCTGTTGGCTAATTTAAAAGAGTCAAACTCCACTACCACAGTAAGGTGGAGATACGACGGAGGGATGTTACATGTTATATTATCACATACTGCTAAGGTAATAATTTAATTGCTGCAATGGTAATCTGATTGTTGTAAAGTTCTTGGTAGTGTGCTGACATTTTGCTATATGCCTCACTAACAACTTTTTTTTTTTTTGGCAACACAGAACTTAACCAGAAAGAGGCGCTATGTGTCTGCTGCATCTGTTGCCAACAAGCTGTATGTTGTTGGTGGATATGACGGGCAGTCAAGGCTGAGTCTGGTTGAGAAGTTAGACTTTACCATGGAGAAACTCCAGTGGGAAACAGTGACATCCATGCACCAGCGGAGGGGGTTGGCAGGCATATGTGTATACAAAGGTAAGAACTGTAGGAACGATGGTAAGAATTGTAGGGACACAAGTAAGAATAGTAGCGACAAAGGTACGAATAGTAGCGTCAAAGGTAAGAATTGTAGGGATACTGCCATGTAGCAGAAGGAGGAATAAACAGCACTTCAGAATGAGACACAGAAGTTAAAGTGAAAAGGGACCCGAAGAGTTAATCTCGAAGCAGCATACGGCAAAGGTTGCTAACCGAACGTCAACTTTCTAGCGCAGTGTCATTCTATCAATTTTTAATCTAAATATCCATGGCCGACCTTCCGTCTTGACTCTAGAGTGTGCCTTCCTTACGTACCTGAATTGAATGACTGATTGCTTCTTCGAGTTATCTCTTCTGAAGGAATTTAAGATAATAATTCACCGCTGTCACTTTAGTCCGCCTTTGCTTCATCATCCCCAGACCTAATTGCCGGTTCATGACGTATTACACAGTGACGTTTTTCACACTCCTCTAGTCAGCAGTCCTGGACGTTTTCTTTGAATTTCATCATGAAGCATCGATAGAACTTCACAGTACGATTCAGAATTAACATTGTCACATTTCTTCTTGAAATTGGTTAAAAACACTCCATGACAATGCCAGACCACATACGGCTAGATTAACTCAGGAGAAAATCAACCAACTTAGGTAGGACGTTCTGGAACATCCACCTCCCCGGGAAGGTTAACCCGGTCAACAAATGCCCACAGAAGTCGGATGTGTCGGCCTAACGGCGCAAGAATGCAGCTCTGCTGTAAACAGGCACAACGCAATCACATCCGGAAAAAAAACTCCGGATGAACGAAGAAGAAGAAGAACATCCACCTTACAGCCCCGACTTAGCCCCTAGCGATTTCCACCTTTTTGGTCCACTGAAAACCCACTTTGGCGGGAGACATTTCGTGAACAATGCTGAATTTGAATGTGAAGTGAAAACGTGGTTTAGAATACAGAGCATGCAGTTCTATGCAGCCGGTTTTGGAGGACTGATAAAACGATGGGATAAGTGCATCAATGTTGGTGGAAATTATGTTGAGAAATAAAGGGACAATGTATGTATAAAAATAAACTGGTTGTAAATTGTTATCATATTTAATTATTTTTCTACAACCATTTGTTACTTATTTATTAACTTACCCTCGTACAAATAATGATGTAACTTTCATTCTCTCATCTTATCTTGTTCCTCTTGTACCTTGCGTTGTCAAGGTGAAGCATAAAGAGCGGGAGAGTGCCCATTTATGGGCTTCATATATTGAGATTTCCATTGACTCTGTTATTCCCCCTTTCCATCGTTTACATGGTCTGCCTCTTCTTCTGGTTCCGTTTGGTCTCTATATCATTGCTTGTTGTGGTATATTGTTAGTTGGTAGCTTAGTTATATAGCCAAACCATTTAAATTGCTGTTTTCTGATTAAATCTAGTGCTGCTATAACCTCCACTTTAGTTATGATTCTTTTCTATATATATCTTATATATAAAAGGCAATCTCCGTCCGTCTGTATGTATGTATGTATGTATGTATGTATGTATGTATGTATGTATGTATGTATGTATGTCCTTTATTTGTTCGCGAACGGCCCATCCGATTGAGATGAAATTTTCTACACGTCTTCCTTTAATTCCAGAGCTGCCAACTGTGATATTTTTTTAGTGTGAAATCGCCTGCTTACTCAGTATTATTTCATTTTTTCATTTTTCATTATAATTTCATATATCTCAGGGGACCTAACTCTGTAAAAGTTATTTCAAGGGGCATAACTTTTCTGTATAACTTATAGTCATATTGTGGCATCGTTTTCAAAGATTTATAAACTCTTTGTCCATAGTTATGTACCGGCATATGAGTTATAATAAATAATGATACAATCTGTAAGGCATTTTCAAAGTTTTCATAAAAATAATGCACAATGCATAACATTGTAACTCATCTTTTTTTGCTTAAGAAGTTACTGTAGTCATGCAGGTGATTAGAAAGAGTTTTCATTAAAAATAATGGTTGGTGTGTGGAAGGACATTCTTTTAAGTTACTTTTTTTGTTGTATGAATTTAATGAGAACTTATATGACTACTTATATGAATTAAATGAGATGCTCCCCACCAGGGACTGGGCGAAGCCGGACAGGGTCAGGCAGACAGATAGACAGACAGACAGATAGACAGTTGGGAACAGGAACTTATATGACTACTTATATAAATTAAATGAGATGCTTCACACCAGGAGCTGGGCGATGCCGGGCCGGGTCAGACAGACAGACAGACAGACAGACAGATAGTCGGTAACGGGAACAGGAACTTATATGACTACTTATATGAATTAAATGAGATGCTCCCCACCAGGGACTGGGCGAAGCCGGGCAGGGTCAGGCAGACAGATAGACAGACAGATAGACAGACAGATAGACAGTCGGGAACGGGAACTTATATGACTACTTATATGAATTAAATGAGATGCTCCCCACCAGGGACTGGGCAATGCCGGGCCGGGTCAGACAGACAGACAGACAGACAGTCAGTCGGTAACGGGAACGAGAACTTATATGACTACTTATATGAATTAAATGAGATGCTCCCCACCAGGGTCTGGGCGAAGCCGGGCAGGGTCAGCTAATTTTATTTATAATATTCTTCTTGCTAGCCGTGGTTCCATAACTATTCCTACAACACCGTGTCTTACCCATTCACTCCAGAGTAGACAAGCGTATAACTGTGGTGGGTTTTCTTGTATCCTTTCCCTTTTATTCTGGTGTCTGCTATTCCCATCAGTCGAATGTGCCTCTTTTCCATTGTTTCTATGAGTTCTTCTTCTTTACTGTTAAAACCACAGATGTTCAGTGTGCCTATGTTTTGAATCACTGATCTGTCTCATTGTCCTTTAACATTGCCAGGTCTGTTTCCATTTGGGTCAGTCTGAATATGCTTCTTTCTATTCCTTTCAGCAGTAGGCAAAATCCCCTGCTGGCTTACCAGGCCACTCACAGGTTTAGGACAGAAAAATCTTACCAAGTAGAGTCCCTCTTCCCTGGCAAATCAGAGCCCTGTTGGCCCATGACTTCACAGTTATGGTTTCCCAGTCTACACCACAAGGAGGTGAGGTTGACTTGTGTAGTCTGCGGGTCATCGGCAGGCTACTAATTTTTGCTTGTCACCCCTCCTGAGAGAGGCTAGCCGATCCTGACCCTACTGGCTGCAGGGCCAGGCACAGTCCACACCTTGTATATTGTCAATGTTACTATTTATTTATGGAGTGTTATTGATATTACAAATAATGACTTAACTATCAAATATTACAAATAATGACTTAACTATCACTGTTACTATTTATTTATGTAGTGTTATTGATATTACAAATAATGACTTAACTATCAAATATTACAAATAATGACTTAACTATCACTGTTACTATTTATTTACGGAGTGTTATTGAGATTTTACAAATAATGAAGTGCCTATTCCTGTTTCAGATCAGCTTTATGTTTGTGGTGGTTTTGATGGCTACTCTCGCCACTCCAGTTTGGAGCGCTTCAACCCCCTGACAGAACAGTGGACTATGCTTAGTGCTATGGCAATCGGTAGAGAAGGGGCAGGGTTAGTTGTAGCAAATGATATGATATATTGCATTGGGGGGTATGATGGGACTCATCTGTTGTCTTCGGCTGAGTGCTATGATCCACAGATGGATCAGTGGAGCAATATACCCCCAATGGCCAAGGAGAGATCTGGTGAGTTTTGTGATTGTGTGTGGTACCTCTTATGCTTTCTCGTGTTATTATTTAAAGCAATGGCAAGCTACTGAACGTAACATTGCTTAGAAAATCAGTCAGTCAATAAATGCTGGGGTTGGTTGCAATGTCCTATAAAAAACATGCAACTAACTTTTAACCCAAAAAATCTTCACAATTTGGCAAACTGCTGTTGGAGTTATAAAAATTTCTGGGTGAATAATGTAAAGATAACTCTATAGTAGATATTGCCATTTATATGTGCTTTTTGTTTGGCCCTCACTCACTTTGATCAGTCTAGTTCTAGATAGTAGTGCTGGCCTGAATTTTGCATGTGGATTAGCTTTCCCTATTAATAGTGTCCCTAGCCATCAGGCGAACCCACTCCGACTTAAAGGTACTTGTAATTTATGTCCCCAAGTCAAGGATGATAGGTTAACATTTTAGTCCAACTGGCCAATGTATAGGGGTTGAACCACTTAGAACATGCATCCATTCGGCCATGTTGACCTATGTCATCTGGTTGTAAATTGCTAAGCTTTTGCATATTTTAGGCCATGGCATAATGAGGTGGGGTGTCCCTTCCTCATAGCTGTTTATTTCCCAGGCAGTTTACTGACAATGTTCCCGTTTCCATTTTATGAGTATGGGCCTACCCCAGAGCTGTACCGGTTAGACAAATGTACCCTTCCACTGCTGGGATTGAACTTGGGCCACTATCTTGATAGGCGAGCTGACTAATCACTTTGCTAATGTGGCTGCAGCATGTTTTCTAGTCTGGTAGTTAATGGATTTGCCCATGTGTTACTTTTCCCATGAACCCAGGAAGGTTAACCCCAGTCAACAAATGCCTGACGAAGTCGGGATGTGTTGGCTATGCATTTATGTCCAAAACAAATAGTTTTGACAAACGAAGAAGAAGAAGTATCCATAAGAAAAGCAAAGAATAACAACAGTACCAAGCCCAACATGTCGTAAGAGGCCACTAAGGAAGGTTCTTGTATGACTGGCTACCTATCTTGTAAAATAACTTTAGCTGCAAAATCCTACCAATCATGAACAAGTCTACAAAGGGCTCGGTGTGAGTTGATGGAAGACTTATGCTCCATTGGGAGATGTGAGGCAGAAGAGAAGAAGTTAATGAATTCACTTCATTGCCATTGTTTTACATGTCCCACACAGGTGCAGGAGTTGCAGTTCTAAATAACGTCATCTACGTCTGTGGTGGCTACGATGGGACTGAGCACTTGTCCAGTGTGGAGTGCTACAGCCCCAGGTCTGGACAGTGGTCAAGCATCACCAACATGCAGGTTCCCCGGTGCTATGTTGGAGCTTGTGTGTTTCAGGGAAAACTCATGGTGGTGGCAGGGTAAGAAATGGCCGCTGTTGTTGCTGCTGTCTTAGTGTGTGCTGCTGAGTTACCTACATTTGGCAGTCTGATGTCATTTTTATCTTCATCTTCCTCACTTGCCCTGACAAGGATGTTGGTTTTGTTGTGTCTGTTAGCAGCGGAGTAGTAAGATCTGCATCTGTCAGCGAGTGTGTGTTTTCATTGTGAAATTTTGCCAGAGCATCTGCCTGTACAGCCTGCTGTTTATGGTTTATGTCAAGGAATTGTTAACTTAAGCATTGTGCACAATTGACATTATGCTTTGGCATACAACAGGTTCATATGTGTATGTGTGCATGCGTGCATATGTGTGTGTAACAAAAAACCGGGTACAGAAAAGAGGAACTTCCTACCCCTGTCACTCTGACAAGAAGTGGAGTATAGCACAAAGCTAACTGCCCATGGGCCACAGAAGTAGAAAAGAGTAAAAAGAAGATAAAGAAGACTTCACCCTATCTCCTTGGTTAGCAAGAAAAGTAAAGATTTAAAGAAGAAACTCAGGTTTTTGGACAGGGAATCACAATATTACTTCTTTAATTCCTGGTAATAGATTGAAGTGTAGGGCCGCACCAGAGTTAATAAATTGAACAAAAACCAACACAAATTAAACTACAAACGCTAAACAAAATATACTCATAACAACCAAAATATAACTTTTATTTGCCAAATCTCATAGTCCAAAGATAAATAGACACCCAGGTACAACACATGACCGATGTCTACAGTAATGGGAACCTATGATCCCACAGTGAAGATCACTGCTGCCTAACATCAAATAATAACATGGCAATAAAGGAATCTCGACGTAAACAATAATAGTAACAACAGTGATGGACTCTCAATTAATCTCATCCCAGGACCCATGGACAGCCAATGTTTACGGGGATGGGAACTTATGATCCCACAATGACAACTGCTGCCTCACATCAACAACAAGGGGTGGTCTCTAGCTAAACGCAAGACCTCAGCCACGTTCGGCTGAGTCTAAAGGGTACCCCAGGCACCCACATGGGACACCCACATCTATGGACTAACTGGGACCAGGCACAGCAAAGAGATCCTAACTTAGACAGTAATGGGAACACAAACCTAAACAAAGGCATGGAGAGCTTCGGCTGTTAACTCAACTGAGAACCTAGGAATGCCCCCCTGCAACCACAGGTGGAGAACACTCCTGCAATAAAATGCAATATTTGAATTTCTAAAATAAATGCACGTAAATCAATAATGTAATACACATTCCCATGTTCACTCTCACACTGGCCACCCAGACACAGTCTAACACATTATTCACACTGACTGGGTAAACTCTGCGCCAGACAAGCAACGCAGGTACTGGTAACATTTGGACAACACATCCATATTGATCAGATTCACCCTCATCAATCAACACAGTACAGCTCACCACAGTATCAGTGATTATCCATCACAGTATCACAGGCTGACATCAGCACTACAAACCACAATGATATTCACTGGCACAGGAACGGAGCATAATGGGGACGACCCGTTGCTGTGAAGTTGGAACTGCGACTAACTAACTAACTAACTAACTAACCACAATGATATCAGCCAATGCCACTTGGAGCCAACACCATTCAATTAATTATTATAACATGATGCCTCAACAGGACAACAACACCAGAAAGCCATAATTCATTATACATTACAGGCTAATATCAACAGTGGAGGCTAATATCAACAGTGGGATATGCCCCACACAAAACATAAACGCCATGGTAAATGTCCGATAGAACAACATACAGGAATTGCATCTCTACACATGACATCAGCAACAATCAGAAAACAAGATATAACATAGGCACTGACCACAAACCAAAGACATGATATGCACTGTTAAATGAAATCACTCCCACAACATGCTCTTCTGCAGTGCACAGATTCACCTAGGAATACCCTAGCAAATTCACAGCCAGCACACTGACACACATGATGTTCTTCTACACATCTATAATGTGTTACCTATTGAGCACCATGTCCCTGACTGTGGACCAACTCACAATATAATTTACATCCATCCATCTTGGTTAATATAGGCCATTTCAACGTTTAGCCAATATCATCACCATCATCATATGCCCAACATTATCACATTCATCATCATCCTGAGAATCATGAACATCATCCTCAATATCATTATCATCATGTGTTAACTATTATCATTTGACACTTCTGAGGCAATGACCATCACTGTAGTATCAACACCACCTGGATCTGTCCACTCAAGACACAAATACCCTGACACAGGCAACAAGACATCTTAATACTGCCTGGGGTTCCTTCTACATCAGACAATATGCCAGATATATACTTTTTGCACAGGGCACAACCTTTCAACATATGATCATTATCGTAAAGAAACACCCTTGGTCCTGAGGTACCACTGGATTCCCCCCAGCATTCAGGTTCTCATTACACACCCTGCCAGCCCATGGGATGGCCCCCTTTCCCTCTATTCACTGTGACTGGCAGTGGGGTATCCTCTCAATCCTATTCATTGTCAAACAAATCAGTTTTAGAATCCCATACAGTGATTAGTACATGGCCAGTTATATCCCAAGTCCCACTGGAATAGTTAACCCCAAATATCAAATCTAAGTAATTATTTACATACCATAACAACACTGCCAAAGTAACTAACGGCGAATGCCTTAAAGAGGCTGGCGAAAATAGAACATTATATACAACAAGAAAGAGACAAACAGCTTTTTTTGGTCATGTGTTGAGAAGAGAGGCACTGGAGAACATCGTGACAACTGGAAAGATCAAGGGGAAGAGAGGCAGAGGCAGATCAAGAGATATGATGCTGGATGGATTGCGACGGTGACATGGAGGAATATCAATGACAGAGTTGATCCAGAAAACCAAGGACAGAGATCTGTGGAGAGTCATGAATGCCTATGCCAGTCGGCACGGCACTTGATGATGATGACCATAACAACCATACATGACCACTCAAAAACAGGAATCTTCTGTACATCTGTCTGATTTATGTACAAGGGCCTGAACATCCCTGTTTGGTGTGTGAAGAAACTGGGGCCTATCTTGGCCATACCTTGGGCATTTGCGTCCAATCGTGACATAGATGTGGTCTGGGGGACCGGTCTTCGTCCCCTCCCCCACCTCCTGGACGATTATGGGTTCGTACACTCCTCCAACCGTGATTGCAGCGATTAGGGAGAACCCAAAACTGGTGCTGCCTTGTACGAAGGTAAGTTAATAAGTAAGTCACAAATGGCTGTAGAAAAATAACTAAATATGATAACTTGAAACCAGTTTATTTTTATACATACATTGTTCCTTTATTTCTCAACATAATTTACACCAACATTGATGCACTTATCACATCGTTTTATCAGTCCTCCCAAACTGGCTGCATAGAACTGCATGCTTTGTTTTCATTTACCTGCCATCCCACAGAACTGTGTGACTTACTTATTGACTTGACCTCGTAACCTTTTTCTACCCAGCTATGCACCGCTTTATGGGACAAACATTTGTCAACATAAACAGGAAACCCACCTTGGCGGGAGATATTTTGCGAATGACGCCGAAGTTGAATGTGAAGTGAAAACGTGGTTTAGAAAACAGAGCACTCAGTTCTATGCAGCCGGTTTGGGAGGACTGGTAAAACAATGGGATAAGTGCATCAATGTTGGTGGAAATTATGTTGAGAAATAAAGGGATAATGTATGTATAAAAATATGTATAAAAATAAACTGGTTTCAAGTTGTTATCATCTTTAGTTATTTTTCTACAGCCATTTGTGACCTACTTATTAACTTACCCACGTATGTATAGGGCCGCACAAAATGGTATCATGATTATAGATGGCACTAGGATTTGTGGCATCAGCCTCTTGGTGTGCCGTGCCAGGCTGCCATATATATATATATATATATATATATATATATATATATATATATATATATATATATATATATATATATACACACTCTTCTCCCTACCTTCCCTCTCTCTCTCTCTCTCTCTCTCTCTCTCTCACACACACACCTGACGTAATGTGCTTGAAGTCATCTTTCAGATACGGCTCTGTGGCGAAGGGGTTACGGGTGCAGTTCGTTATCCCCCTTACCGCGTTCGAAACGCGAGGGCGATTTGGCAGCAGCCCGTCTTGCGTTGGTTTATGATGACAACGGTATGAGTGCCAGTCATTCAAAAAGCAATGGCAAACTATTGAACGTAAACTGGCCGAGAGTTCACAAACAGCCAACAAATGCTGAAGTTGACTGCTACGTCCTGTAAAAGATATGTAAATAACTTTTTTTTTTTTTTTTTCAAATTTACATTATTATTACTATTTGTTACATAACATTTCCATTATTATACTTTCAGATATATAACTGATGTACAACTGTTTGATGTAATCTGATAATTTCACTTTCAGGTACGACGGGAAAACCCTGCTCGACACGTTGGAAGTATATGACCCGCTGCAAGGGACTTGGAAAAATGTTAGCAAGAACATGACAATATCCAGATGTGATGCTGGTGTGACAGTTATCCGACCTGTATAGCCATCCCTGGTGGTGTCCTTTCTAGATAAAACTGATATATATCTCTGCCTGGTGATAGTGACAGACGGTTGTTTGTTTCGCATTTGTCTTTTGAGCATTCCAGTAATGTCACTTGCTGTTTTTCTGGCTTTTATCATGCAATCCGTCTGTGTCTTCTTTTGCCTTATATCTTTCCTGTTGTTTTCTATGCCTTATGTCCTTCCTGTTGTTTTTCTATGTGTTTCTTGTCTGTTTAATGTAAGTCTTCTTACCTTTAGGTATCAAATAAACCGAACTGGTTTGTTGAAAATGAAAGCCGAGGAATGTTTCCGATGTCATTGCCACATACACAGTACGTTATCAGTCTACAAACAAATTCAGTAAGTGTTTGTGCTCATAGAAGCAGAGAAAAGAAGTAAAGATTAGAGGATACACTAGAAGTACTGACTGGCATTCACAAA
This sequence comes from Cepaea nemoralis, assembly GCA_014155875.1. Classification (NCBI taxonomy): domain Eukaryota; kingdom Metazoa; phylum Mollusca; class Gastropoda; order Stylommatophora; family Helicidae; genus Cepaea; species Cepaea nemoralis. The sequence continues at coordinate 142,854 of JACEFZ010005170.1, read as the reverse complement.
GTGGAAGAAAGAAGTAGGGATTACCTGATGTGTCCTCTAATCCCTACTTCTTTCTTCTACTTCCATGCAGGCCAATCAGTACTCAAGAATTTGTTTATGTGCTGGGTTATTGGCCTCAAATATTTCTCAACAGTTATTTCTTTGTATGACATCAATGTGAAAGAACTTCAGTGTAGGCATCACTTTACTACCAGAAGCTTTTTTCTCATTCTTACACTTGTGTTCATTTAGCACATTATATCTGCAGCCCATGCCTCAGGATGAAGCCCATTATCCTCTCCTGGCCTCCTCAACAGCCTCAATATTCTGCCTCAGCATTTCACCATTTTGCCACATCAGGCAGTGCAGATCTCTGAAAGTTGGGTTGTCTTTAAGAATGAGTTCAGATTTCTGAGCTGCAGTTGTATGTTTGTGTGAAAGACTTTGAGCTGGTTTGTTTACTTGATAATACAGTTTTGTAATGTTTAACTCCTTTAGTCCCAAGCAATGTGTGATATGTGATTGGTTCTTTCCTGTGAACCCCAACCATCACGCAATGTGTTCATGTACTTCTTTACATTTGGTTACGAGCATGCTCAAGAAATCTGGCCTCCCCAGTGGACACTTCCACTGTGTATTTAGACTCTTGAAAAGTAATGCACTTAGGATTTTTGGGGTTTTTTTTGTTTGCTTTTGGTAAAGGATTACTTTCATTGCACACGGATATCTCCAAAAATGACTAGCCTCCTCCCATACAGTGAGAATCTCTGTATAGTGCACGAACTCCGTAGAGCCTGCAAGGATCTATATACCAAAATCACACATGCTATAAATATTATTTATGCATGGCACAAGAGGCTGTAAACCTTCGACACATAATCTTGTATACTTATATAAATCAGTATGATGTCTTTTTCTGTCTCACATTAACAACCACAGTCTTCTGCATCTAGGATCGTGCAAACCACATTCAGCTAATGTTGTCTTTCATCGAATCATGCCAGTTTGTCATACTCAGATTGACCAGGAAATATTGTGAAGACAGCAGAGATATCATTATCATGACCAGGTTGGTCAGTCTGAAGACTGTCGTCTGACAGTATCACACTATTGCCTTCTCCACTGAAGTTCTCTTCAGTGTTAAGTTAAGTCTGTACCCCGATATCTTTGCATTCTTCCTTCTAAAACACCCACTTTGGCTTTTCACCTGGACTTTGCCCTCTGGTGTTTTCATTATTAGACTTGTTTGTTTCATAGTGATGTCATAAAGATCAAAGACTTATGTTTGAGAAGGGATCTCTGACTAGGGTCAAGGGTTAATAATATAATTCTCTATACTACTTTCGTTTTTCTTCTTCAAGTGCCAAGCCAGCTGGTTTGGGTGATCATGTGTCTCCACACCACCTGTGCTCTGTAGTGGTAGTTATCAACACACATCATTTAATCTTTTCATGCCTTGAAAGAAAACAGTTTCATTTCTGTTCTCTCTAGTCCTCAACCTCTTTTTCCTTTACACTAGTCAGCTCATGCTATCTCGTTTTGTTACAAATTTGCTGATGATAGCAGTGGCTTTTAGGAATTGTAACTGATTTTTGTTCCATTAATTGTCCATGATTCACATCCACAGAACAGTATTAATTTTCTATGTTACTGGAAGATTCTGTTCTGCCATTCTAAATACTTGTGAATACATATGTGCTTTAAATTATTTCTTGCCCTTTACACGGCAAAATGAATCAATTTTGTTCTGTATTTTGTAATTATAAATTAGATTACATTGCACTACTTTACTTACTTACTATCTTGTCAGGTCTGTGTCCCCCATGTACCTGATTTTTACAGGCATTTGTGTTGGGTCCGCCTTCCTTGGCTTGGTCAAATGAGGATTTGGTGCCAGTTCTTGTTCACTAAAGAAGGGAAATACTGATCACCTACTCCCGTCTGCACTCAGGCCTACAACATATGATGGTCCCAACACTACATTTATCCCCAGCAGACTGCTGCTGTGGGACTTGGGTGTTTGTTAATGGGGACCATTTTATCAGAGTGGTTAGAATCTTGTCTGCCTGCCTGGTGATCATGAGTTCAAATCTGCATCAAGGCGAGGATTTTAAATATTGACCTGGGTACTAAACTTGGTACCAGGAAATGTAGTGGGAAGTAAGGATGGCTGGTGTGATACTGACTACATCACCAGCTGAATGCTGATTGGTCTATAAACATATGGGTCAGCACCATATGGTCTATGTGACTTATGGCGTGTAAAAGAATCCTTTACTGTCTTCCATGGCTGAAGAGTGTCCCCAGTCTGCCTGTAGGGCAGCAGATTTGTGTCTCTGACTCTGGTTCCTACCTTGTGACCTCTTGGAGTCATAGGGATACAGACACAACTGTTTGGTTTGCAAGGATTACACAAAGAGAATCTTCACACAGTGCACTAAATCTTTAGCACTGGCTAGGATCCAGAGGTATATACCAGAATCACACATGCTATAAATATTTTTGGGGTAGGTTTTCTCATTTGGAAATTTAACCTGAGTAGGGGAGTATTCAGAAACATTTTTTTAAAATTCCGACTGATTTTTAATGTTCACAACATAATCTCCTAATTTTCAGCCCTTATCTAAGTCTGATGCACTACGCCAGACTTAAGTAGGTAAAGTACAGGAAACTTTTACACACCTTAAGGGGCACAAACCAATATTTTACAGACCAGCCAGTGTTCGGTGGGTAACATGGTCAGTGTGGTTCGCTGCCTGTACTTACCAAGATATTTCCAGGTTATATTTTTTACCGGGAGCCCAGGTTAATTTTAAAAATCCATCTTGCAAATTCAAACCAATGACCATCGAACCAGTAAGCAAGCGTCTAGCCACTTCACTACCGTGGGTCCTACTCCAGGATTAAGAGAGTATAATATCTTTGGCTTCTTTTCTGTTTTTCAAGAAATTCACACTGTGCTTTAAACCCAGTTGTCTTGAGATAGAGGAGTAAGCCAGGACCTCAAGTCACTCCTAAAACTAGTCTACCACAGTAGAATCAAAATAGGAGTGGAGTTTTGACTAGTAAATGCGTATGGCTTACGCATGTGAATCTGTACAGGCACAAAGATGGAGCTAACACAAAAGACAAAAACTTCATTGACTTCACTGGAAATTACATTTACTTGTTATCTAGAATTGATCTCACTGCGCATGGGGCAGAACAATAGCTTCACATTTCACCTTTGTGTACACACTGAGACATGCCAGAGTTAATGAACATGCAGAACAGCCAGCAAATAATGCATCAATACACATGGGAAGAAACATGGGCAGGGCTGATATAATCAATGCAGTACGGACTCTGTTGGCGGATACTGAGTAGACTCCATTGCTAGCCCGATTACATAAACTAGAGGTGAAGCCTGGTCAGATATGTCAATGGCATCTTTGAAGAGAAGAGATACCATAACAAACTCCTTATGCGAAGGATGAGCAGAAATACTTTGGGATGGCTGCTGCTTTGGAAGACTAATCCTGCATGGGAATGCCCAGTGTGCAGTGACATAACAGGGGGTTCTTTAGTCACCCATTGTTGCAGCGAAGAGACATGGATCATGCTCTAACATCCGTGAGAGTAATATGCCATGCTTTAGGTGTCTATAAAGTTTGTGAATGCTTTATGCTTGTTATGTATGTACATATGTATTGTAAAGTTATTGCTGCTAAAGTGGTGCCTGTATTTGTGTTAATGTGGGCATGTAACTGTTTGTAAATTAATAAATGTTCATTCCATGAATATTGCATTTGGTATGTGTGATAGTGAAGTGGAAAACTTATGCTTTTTGCGTGATGCGAATCTGTGATTATTCTCCATTGTTGAAATGTTTAACATAGGGAAACAGTCTTGGAAAGATTGTGCTGTATAATATTATATGGCAGATGTATTTTGATTTTCTGTGTTAAGTAAACTAAAACGTGTGCACAACCTCATGTATGGTCAGTGCTATAAACATGTGCAAGAAAAGGAACTGTCTATTGTTTCATGAATTCACGACTTTGTCTTAAACAGCATAAAGTGTGCTGTTTAAGACATTTATCACATAAAGTGTGTAGTTAATGTTTTTTTTGTTTTTTTTTGCACTCGCTCGCTCTTTTTTAACTCGAGCATAGTCCATACTCACTACTTCAAGTAGTGCTGGGCTGAATATACTGTCTACTTTCCTTTCACTTAAAGGCAGACTGGACAACAGAAAAAGAAAGAACTCCAGGAATGTTTCTTAGTTGCATATCCTTTACAACACGTCGCAGTCAGCCCTGGCATTTTTTTGGCTTTGTAATTTCTTGGCAAGTTTTTGTTCCGTTGTTTGCTATTGCTTTTTTAATTACCGGCTCTTATACCACTGTATGAAAACCAACGCAATGTTGCCTGTTTCCAAAATTGCCTACGGCTGTGTCTCGAATGCGGGATTATGAATTGCATTGGAACCCCTTCGCTACAGCACCAGGCATGTACAAGATTTTAATCAGTCATCCTGAAAGTGGCTATCTCAAATGTATGAACAACTATCAAACTTTTCAATTCTGTGTGTTCCCTAATATACTACTTTCCTCCTCACATGATTATCAGTCTATACCTAGTATTTTATTAATCATTTGCTCTCACTTCCCAGTATTCTTCATTTCCTTGTAGGAATAAAGCCTTATAAAACCATCTTTCCAGCCATGTCTTATTCTTCTGCTGCCTTTCATTTCTCAATGGAGCATAGGCCTTCAAAAATGTCATGCTAAACCCTGTGCAGACTTGTTCGTGACTGGCTGGATTTGATATCTTCCTCTTCAAATGTGTGGTCTAAAGCAGGCATTGGTGATCATACATAAACTAATTAAATCTGTTGATCTTCGTGAAGTGACAAACAGTTTGTTACTTATGTTTCCTATTATCTGTGCTTGGCAACGGAATGATCTTAGTTATACAGATTCTTCTTCTGTTGTCCCTTAAGTCCCACTGAAGGATAGGTCCTCACCAATTCTTGCCAGGCTGTGTTGTCTTCTGCTCTTAACAATCCTGATGCCAGTTCTTGAGATTTTCCTAGGTGAAAGGATGTATCTAGGCAATCCAATCTCCTTGAGGCTTTCTCTGCATCGCATCATATCCTTTTAGAAGAACCTCTTTCACTTTGGCTGGCTGAGTTATTCTTGTTTCCTTGTTCATGGTTGGGATATTTTGCAGCTGGTCTTCCATGGGATGGAGAAGTCAGCCCCATTCTGACCTTCCATAGTTGCTTGCCTCTTATGATATGCAGTTATGAAGGTTATTGATTTACATAAATGCAAAATAATTCAGCTTTTATGCCAGCTGGGTGTACGGGGAACATGGTTGTTAGGTGTATATTCAGTGACTAACCCGCCGTATATGGTATATGCCTTTTCAAGAGAGTACAGAACTCCAGACCAGAGATGGTCAGCCAGTGTAATGTCCAGTATGCTGTTACAGTTCTTTATCTGTAAACTTGATATACACTTGTCAAATATATTTGTGTATAAATAGCAATACTATTTTTACCAATATTATGGTATTCCTTACCAAACCAAACTGTAAAATGAGTTTGCTCATTTTCCAGTTTAGTGTGGGACATGGCTGAACGCCTCTAAGCCGGGTCCCTTGGATGTCAGGGTCTGGCCATAACTCGCCACCGGCTCGTGGTGGTGAGGTCTCGGTGGATTGACGCTGAGCCGCCAGCGTCTGCAGCCTACCTTGTGCCAGACGTATTGGTTACCCATTCCTCTGGAATACACAAGACTAGGCCGAGGGAGGGATCATGTCGTTTGGGCATCACATGATCTCTGAAGCTCTGCCCAGACATTGTGTTGGAATATTGGCCACATTTCACTCACATACTTTGGTCTGTCAAGACTGCAAGGTGTCTACTACTACTGACAACTTTATTCAGATCAAAACTGTACATCCCTGCCAAAAATGCGTATGGTTAGTTACGAAGTCAGTACCTCTTCAGCTATCTTTAAAACATTGTTTTAAAATTTGAAAAATTATATTTTCATCAGATTCACCGTAAACTATTTCACTACATAGTTGCTGCCAATAGGTAAACTAGGAGTCTTCATGGTGAAGTGGTCAAGCCGTTTAACTCGAGCTCTGAAGGTTGTGGGTTCGATTCCAGACCACATCCTTCGGTTCACGAGTTAAATTTTTAGTAGACTCCTGTGGGTCATTGCTAGAGCTACGGAGTTTGTGCTTTGTGCGACGCTTTCCGCGCTGCGGAAAGAGACCGAGCCATATGGGATAAAACCCGGTGCAATGAAGTAGACCCTGTCGACTTTAAAGCGACTTTAAGGTAAAACATATTTATTAATGAGGTACAAGTTTGTGAACTCTCTACAATTGAATGTGTCCATCTGCACTTACACATTTTTGTTTGGTTTTGTGTGTGGCTTTTATCCACTCGTTATTGAGCACTCAATGTGAACACAATTCCCATTTGACAGTTTCATAAAGTGACTACAGAAAAGCAACTTCAGAAAATTGTCAGATCATTTTGTTTATTGGAACTTGTGTCCATGTTGAGTGCTCACAGAGGGGCATTTATAACAGCATGCTGCAGATTGTGCCCCACACAATATGTGCTTCAATAACAGTTGTCATCATGTAGGAGGTCCTTTACAGAATGTTGCTCTCATAACAGTCCACCAAAGAGCCTCTGTCTTTTGCCACCTCCTGATCTGACAATCGGGGTGGCAATGCTGGAGATTTTCTTAAATGACCGGAGATAAGTTGGCGATCCAGTCGCCTTGCGGCTTCCTTCACATCGTTTCATCCATTATTTTTAGAAGTCTCTTGTCATATGTGAATGCTTATGCTATATGGTGGGATACATAATGCCAATGACGCGGTAATTACTTGACCACGCTTAGTGTTACAGTGTAAGTGACTGCCATGGGAAGCGATCGTAGATGTATTGCTGATTGCTGTCATGCTTGTTGATACTATTAATCTAGCAGCTTGAAATCAAATTGTGTGTGTGAGTGTTTAGCCACATACCAAGATCCTTGAGATGTGGATGCATTTTGTGGCTGTCTTTAATTGAGAATTTTTTTTTTTTGTGTGCAAATTATAATGTACATGCTAAATAAAACCTAATGATCACATTTCTAATCATGTTTTATCATTCTTTTGTATGCATATTAGTTTTATTTATGTGTGGTTTCTCTACAAGAGTCAGCAACCAGTTAGGAATGTTTCAGAGCTTAAAGAAGGAGTCAGACATGGATGAGTGATGTCTCCTGATTTGTTTTCATTATAGTTTTGAGTTGACATACCCAGTCAAGGTTCAAAATCAGACGAAGGCAATTTGGGAGTAGATTTCATTGCATTGATTTTGACGGTATGAACATCAGCCATGCAGAAAGCAATGGCAAATTAATGACGTAAAATTGCCTAGTAAATCACGAATAGTTAATAAACGTTGGGGTTGATTGCAACGACCTGTAAAAGGACATGGATCTGACTGGTTGATTGGTAGACAGCTAGACAGCAGATATATATATATATATATATATATATATATATATATATATATATATATATATATACACACACAACACATATGTTCTTTTCCCATAATATAATTTGTGGTTAGCGGGGTAGGGGTATCCCCTATCAACGCACTCAGGCTTGAGTTAGGAGTAGAACGGAGCACTTATGGGTTACACCTGTGTGCTGTGATGTTGACCCGTAAACTAAACTAAAGGTGATGTTAAGACGCTTCCTTTCTTCCGGTAATCTATGGGACACCCTTGGGCAGGGCAAGGTGGAGTACCCGTTTGGGGTGCACTTCCCCCTCAAGGTTACGTGAAGCCATGGAAGCAGGTGGTGAATGCAGTGTGTGAGTGCTGTTGATTATGGTCTGCACTCTGTGGCGATAGGCAGATGATCTCATTAGTGGAGACAATGGCTATGGCCGCCAACTAGTACAGTCACTGCCCAGAAAGGAAAGCAACGGCAAACTACCTTCTGAAAAACTTGCCAAGAAACTCTTAACAACCATGAAAGAAAACATAATAAGAAAGACATCTGGTGTTGAGACCCTCAGGCCAGGCAGATCTGATAACACTGGGGAAGAGTGATGCTGGGGCCAGTACCAGTAATCGTGATGATAATGAGATAGCAATAATAATGGGAGATTTTAATGCACACAGAGCTAAACATGAGAGACATTTTAGGAACATTTGGATTGGGAAACAGAAATGAGGCAAGTGACAAATTAATTGAATTTTGCACAGAAAATAAGTTAATGATAGCCAACACACATTTTAAACAACACCCAAGAAGACTTCACATGGAAATCCTCGTACAGTAATACCAAAAACCATATTGAGATAGATTATATTTTAATTCAAAGAAGATGGAGATCAAGCATAAAATCAGCAAAAACCCTACGAAGTGTGCCATACGGCGCACGTCAAAAATAGAGATTTAGGAAGAACTTAAATTACAAGTGCGGCACGGAAAGTGAATGCACACACGTAAATATTGGAAATATATATAGTACAATTAGAAATATTAATATTGAACTGTCAACTGGACGAGATGATATGACAGGCGACCTGTTTTCTTTAATTTAGAATGGTTAGTACGGAAGTGTGAGCAGGGATGACGAACTGTGTGATGGTATGATTTCTACCTGCAGGTCATTTGTCTCACAAGATGTTGCCCGAAAATAAATCCTGGGCTAGAGATTGAAAACCTATGTCAGTGTCATTTATCACGGTGTCGCAGTTAAGTTGCAGAGTTCGAATTGAATTCTTTATTTGTTAAAAGAATAGTTCTAGACAATTGAAGCCAAGCTTTGCCAAGGAAGAACAGTTAGAGATAATATAGTAGAAATACAACTTGGCAAAGTGGATCGTGATACATACAGATCATCTATTAATAACAAATGTGCAAGAAAAACTCAAAAAGCTTACTCGAGGACAAAGGCCACTTCGTTTTGATGCTTGATCTCACAAAAATACCAGACGCATACGGCGTAGAAGTGAATAACCATTTGACACTTAATGAATTGGCAGTACACGCTAGTAATATCTTGATAACAGCAGCCAAAGATTTAATTCAGATCAAGTATAAGCAACATAAAACATGGATTACATCAGAGGCGTTAGAATTAATAAAACAACGAAGGGAATTGAAACAGACAGGAGGAGAACCGGATAGCAGCAGGATGAAGTATAAATCTTTAACATAGTAAAAACAAAGATAATGCGTATAGATAAAGCTAATATGGAGAAAGAAATATTCGTTAATGAGGAAAAATTGGAGGTGGTGGACAATTTTGAATATCTTGGGTCATTAATTACCAACTAAGGTGACACAATGAAAGAAATTAAAAAACGATTATCTATTGCTCTTCAAAGACTAAAACAACTGAATAAATTGTGGAGTGGGACAGACAGAACTACAAAATTTAGATTTTTAAGAGCATGCATCTTTCCCATAGCAACATACGCCTGTGAGACATGGACACTTACTAAACAAGCTGAACAGCGCATAAATGCCTTTGAATATGAATGTTATAAACGATTTCTAAGAATATTTTGGATACAGAAAAGAGAACAACTGCATGCATACCACAATAGCTGAATACTAAAGAATGTCGGCTACTTAAGACGATAAAACAAAGAAAACTGAAATATTTTGATCATTTGAAACATCATGAAAGTTTGGAGTGAACAATAATGGAGGAGTATATTCTTGGGAAGAGAGGAAGGGGAAGGCTAAAGAGAAGATGGATGCAGGATGTGGCAGATGATCTCCAGATGGGTTTATTGGACGCAGGACATCTTGCTTATGGCCGAGAAGTTTTCTGGGCAGTTATTATGGGAGCAAAGTTCTGCTAGGGACATGCTACTGAATGAATTAATAATATAATTTGAAAATGTATTAAGAAGAGTCAATGTCACTGCACTATGAACAAACTCAGAAGCTCCTGGCCCAATTATGTAGCCGCTGATTCCTTCTGACGTTGCCACGTTGGATTAATCTTCATCTGCGGTAATTGCGACTACTTCCAAACGCGAATCTGTCAACAGCGACTATGAAGTCAGTGTATCCAGATATGTGTCAGTCCCCATGCATATTGTGTAATTTATTGCCTGCGGTATATCCTGTCAATGTCCATGTGACAAGTGCTTTATAACCTGAAGAAACTGTGAAAGGTGAACTGTAGTCTTATATATATACACTTGAATAACGTTTCAAAATACTTTCAAAGCAAAGATTGATAAGGCCCAGTTTATATTATCAGGATTCAAAACAATGTTTTCCCGTAGTGAATTTGAATAACGAAGACACAAACAATAGATTACATGATTAATTCCTGGCATACTTTGCAGCATCTCGTCAGGTATATACTGCAGAAATGACAGCATAAACATAAAGTAATTAGATAAATCCTTCAAGCTGACATATACAGTGCACGCACACACACACACACACATTCAAACAGTAATTTTAATTGTCTACCATGGTAATTTTAAACTGATTATCATGTCTTTCTGTTTGCAAAAAGTTGGCTTCTGTAAATGAATGGCGATTGCTTCTGCCAGTGTTAAACAACACACAAAATGCATTGTCACTGTCAATCACAAGACCGTTTTCCAAAATGTGCCGTCCAATCAATGACGCAGGAGGTTTGTAGTGTGTATGTTTGACCAGGTTCCCAGTCTTGTTTATTATTCTGTCAATCCAACTGGGTATGTGTTATTCAACTGCCTGGCGAGATGCAGCTAAATATGCCAGGCAATAAATCTTGCAATCTTATTCTTCTTCTGCTGCGTTCATCCGGATTTTTTTATTTTGGATGTGACTGCGTTGTGCCTGTTTACAGCAGAGCTGCGTTCTTGCGCCGTTAGGCCGACACATCCAACTTCTGCGGGCATTTGTTGACCGGGTTAACCTTCCTGTGTGCAATCTATTATCAGGATTCCCCTGGGCACTGGGATGGAGTCTGCTGCCAATGAAATATCTAAAACATTACAAGCCTTGGCCTAATTCGTCTTTACATTTAAATCAAAACATGGTTACATCCTAACTTGCTTCTCTGCAGGCATGAACTTTCAGTATCAGTCTTGCACAGCCAACTTGTATTTGAGCTTGGAATGGAGAAGGAGACCTCTGGAACACATTCTCATAGGAGATAGTAATTTTGTACTGGGTTGGGAGAAAAGTTTCTACACCTTTTTCACTCTAATGGACCCAGGCCCTTTTCAAGACTCAAAACCATGTAAATCAATGCATTAGACTTAAGTACTTAAGATTTAAAACTGTTTTCAAGTTGACTAACCAATCGTGCGACAGGAAACTTGGAGGGCAACAAAGACCTCGCTCAATTGTTGCATTTTGAGAATAGTATGCCTATAAATTATATTTTACCAAGAAACTGCAATATATATCCATCCATCCATCATGTGCCATGCCGGTAAGCGTGAGCGGTCATGTTCTGCCATCTCACTTGATCACCAGAGTCATGGATCAGCTCCGTATTTCTGTCTCGATCATGCCACAAGGCCAATCCATCCAGGTACTTGCTTCTAGGTCTACCCCTTGGTCTGTTCCCCTCGATCTTACCAGTTGTCACCAAGTTCTCCAAATCATTTCTTCTCATAACATGCCCAAAAAATAGTGACTGTCTATATATATATATATATAATATTTGTGTGTGTGAGTGTGAGTGACTGTCTGTGTACCTGTTCTTTCGCCGCAGGATCTTAAGATAGTTAGATACCATTTTGCTATATTTTATATTGGTATATTCTGTTGCAGTCAAGATCTCTCTTGTTTTTATCTTACCAGTTTGAGAATATTCGTTAGCCCTCTCAATTATGGGAATTAGCTACGGTAGCGTAGTGGCTAGTTAGTTAGTTAGTTAGTCGACAGATCATCCTCATTGCACATCGAACCATTCAGTCCATAAGTGCTCGGATCCCCTCCTCAGCAAATGTCGCAGCTAACGACGCCAGTTCTGTGTTGGTTTATCAATCTTCTTTGGCTTCCTGCGTAGTGTTCTTGTTTGACCACCCCTCTTTTAATTTGCTGCTCCCGCAGTCTGGCCATTGTTGTAGATTCAGTCATCACTTGGTTCTCGCAAAAGTCTCACTTCTCGTAGAGCATTCAGAATGTCAGCCTGGTCCATGGCGCGTCCGCCCTCCACAGTAGCGTTACCTGCAAGCTTGTCAGCCCACTCATTCCCTTGTACTCCCGCATGCCCTGGCACGAAGATGAAACTAATCTTTGAGAGCCGAGACCGCTTCAGAGGCAGCAACCATTCTCTTCGGATCGACCCCTCCTCTATCCTCTTGATCATGTTCATTGAGTCGCTAAGGAAACAAGCCCTAGTGAATGTCTGTGTCTCGAGCCATGTTATTGCTTTACTTACTGCCATGACTTCCATGGTCAGGCTACTTGTGGTTTCAGTGAAAGCACCAGAGTCCTCCTTCACAATTTTCCCTCCGGCCCGAGCTGTAAAGGCCCATGAGCTTCTCACATGTCGGACGACCGACCCATCTGTGTAGATGACCGCGTCACCGTCTAGCGAATTCTCGAAAATCAACGCTTGTACTTCAGCCTCAACAGCAACCGGATTTTCTTCAGCGTCTCAGCGTCGATTCTCAGTTTCAGCATTTTTGCGCATAATTTCTCATTATAATTTTATGATTTATTAACTATTTCACTGAGTTGTTCGACCAAGCATCATATTTCATCAACACCTACGCCATATTCGAACTCACTTATACGGGTAAGTAAGCCGTAGTGGCTAGACGCTCCACAGTCATCGAAGGGGATTCGAATTTTTACATTTTGACTTGGCTCCCAAGTCGATCTAACATAAAATGGTTACCAGAAAAAGCCTTGCGAAGTAAATGCAATCGGTGTGATAGTTACCACATCACCCACGTAGTACCGTTTGGTCTATAAAATAAAAAATGTGGCTCTAATGCCCCTAAGGTGTGTAAAGTGTGTAAAAGGGTCCTTTATTTCTGACTCTCAATTATTGTTTCGTTTAATTTGTGTTCCTAGATTTTGGTAGATCCCTTCAAGGTGAGACAACTCCGTCTCAGCGTCGATTCTCAGTTTCAGCATTTTTGCGCATAATTTCTCATTATAATTTTATGATTTATTAACTATTTCGCTGAGTTGTTCGACCAAGCATCATATTTCATCAACACCTACGCCATATTCGAACTCACTTATACGGGTAAGTAAGCCGCAGACACTAGTACGTATGTAAACAGCCTACATTGATTATCAAACAACCCAAGGCCACAAGACAGGCAAATATGGTCGGGGCCGCCATTGTGGGATAAACCGATCTCTTGCGAATCCGACTTGTAACGTTTGTTGATGCTTGTCGTGGTCAACGTCTTGCATTTGTTTACTTTCAATCGACATTTCAATATTAATATTTTCCTCCATAGTCAGACAAGTATCATTTAGTGCAGTAGAAGTGTTTATAGCTGTAGAAATTAATAATAAATACTTAAAATAGCATCCTGCTGTTATGAATGCACATGGACTCAGTTCACGTTGGCAATGACAATGATGGCATTTCATTACAAACTTGGAAGTTCGAAAAAAATGTCACTTTAACCCTTTTAGGACAGAACAACATAAGGCCAAATTTAGCTTTCCCTCAGAAGAAGATGGGGCCATTTTTTTGGAGTACAGAAATGACTGAAGTGACAATTTTATAAATTCCAAAAAAAATATTAGAACCCTAAATAGGTAAGTATATATCAATATCAATATCATATATCAGATATATGCACTCTTCCGAATTAGGACGTAACTCTGTAGTGAAAAAGTATCCCTTACAGGGCTACATTGGTTGATATAAAAACAATAATAAATGATATGAACTAAAATATAGCTGCAAACTAAAATATAGAACTGAGAAAATCGAAATATGTACCAATAATAATAATCATCATCAATCATTATCATCAACAATCAGGAGCCGTCTCCACTATGAAGGTTGGTTACAATGGATCTCCAACAATGTCTGTCTCTTGCCTTGACTCTACATTCTGTCAGGCTGATGTTCGTCCATCTCTTGATGTTATCTTCCCACTTGTATCGTTGTCTACCTCTTGCTCGCCTGCCCTCAACCTTGCCTTCCAGTATAGTTTTTATAAGAGTGTTAGTTAGTTAGTTAGTCGACAGATCATCCTCATTGCACATCGAACCATGCAGTCCATAAGTGCTCGGATCCCCTCAGCATGTAGCGGCTAACGACATATATGAGCGTCATGTCTTTTAACGTGGCCAAAATATTTCACTCGCCTCCACGTTATTTCTTCCATCAACTCTCTCTTCATTACCACTTTTTCTAGAAAAATTGATACATGCCGTTGAAGATCACATGATGTGGAGAATCAAGATTGCCCACGCCAGATTATAAGGCTCCTGATGATGACTAACTACTTATATTCTTACTTTAGGATGGAAAGTTGACCACTGATTTATTCTTCTAATCAGTAACCAAGAACTGAAAAGGCAATTGCTAAGTGTATTATTAGTAAACATTTGAGCAATTACTGATTTGGTTTGTTTTACATACACAATGAAATATTTTCTAATTTTCAGATATCTGAGACTGAGAACTGCAGGAGGACAGTGAATGCAGTAAACTATTAAATTTGTGTGAGCATGGAGCAGGCTTTCACTATGATGATAGAAGAAGAAGTTGGACCCAATGATATTGTCATTCATCTTGTCAACCCATATAAATGTGGCGTTTGTGACCTGGAGTTTTTGGACAGATCTGTATTCAAGGTATGCGAGAAAAAAACTATGTTTGTAGCATTATTGTACTGGGTGTTTGTAAAGTCTCACTACACTTTGTATGTAGAACAACTTTGAAAAAGAATCTTTTTTTCCATTGATAACACCATTCTGTTTGGAGTGCAAAGAATTACTATAGCAGATGGCAGCCATTCGCTGCATATTGCTTCACAATGGACTGTGGAGCACATTTTTTTATGACAGGGTGTACTTCATTTTTCAAATTTGTTCTGCATACAAAGTGCAGTGAGACTTTACAAAAACCTTGTAAAGATTTCTTAGCAAGCGAAGTTACCGAAGTATAATTTAGGAGCATCTGCGGTACAGTGGCTAGCATGCTTGCCTGTCAGCCTGCTGATCATGTGTTCAAATCCCCACCAATACCAGGATTTTTTTTTCTCATTTGGGCTTTCAGGTTAATTGCATATCCTTTACGGGACGTCACAGTAAACCCCGGCATTTTTCGGCTGTTTGTGATTTCTTGGCAAGTTTACTTTCAGTAGTTTGCTGTTACTTTTTGAACGACCGGCACTCATACTGTTATTTTTAAAAATGGCTAGGTGGTCTGCTGTTAGATTGGCTCCAGCTGTGTTTCGAGTGTGGTGTGTGGGATTACAAATTGTGTGTAGCACAGCCTTCGCCACAGAGCCGGTTCCCAGGTTCACCCAGCCTAAAACAGGTACTAGAAACTATTCTTGGGTATAAAGGCGGCCAAAATTATGTTAACCACACCATCTATTGACGTCTGACTGATCTGAAAAATAGGTGCTAGCATTGTTTATAGAAAACACCTGTAGCGTGAAAAGGGGTCCTTTACTTAATATTAATCTAATAAATTTATTTTGTGTTTACCTCGTAGTTTTTATTATTTCATTTGCATTTTGATTTGTTTATGTATTTAGTTTTAAACAAACTAGTTCATTGGAAGTGTTTCATGAAAATATATTTTGTACAAAAGTAGAAGACTTAACATATATGGTTTTCAGTATTATGGCTTTAAATGAAAATAAAGCCACAAGTGTGCTTCTTCTTCTTCTTCTTCTTCTTCTTCTTCTTTTCTTCTTCTTCTTCTTCTTCTTCTTCATACACCTTCAGACTTCATTATGAATATATCTAAAGATAGCAGTAGATAACTTGAGCTTGTTGACATCTCCATAGAGTTGTCTTTAAATGGAGAGGTT
Source organism: Cepaea nemoralis (assembly GCA_014155875.1). NCBI lineage: Eukaryota > Metazoa > Mollusca > Gastropoda > Stylommatophora > Helicidae > Cepaea > Cepaea nemoralis. The sequence goes on along the minus strand of JACEFZ010005170.1, from coordinate 126,856 downwards.
GTGGACTCAAATAATTCTCTAGTCTGCAAATGTTAGACACTCTTGCAACAAATGTTTAAATGCCGTTTTACCAGTTCCACAGTTGCATTCATCAGTATATCCGCAATTACTATCGTTCTCTGCCTGATCCAACCAAGACTTTTCCCTGATAAATCTGGTGCCTTTAGTCTTCTTAGCTCCTCGTGTAATGGATGCCCTCTTGATATGCAGGTATGCACAGACCTGTCACACCTGTTGCCTGAATCTTATAGTAGGCATGTCTGCCAGAAATCACTGTTGTCTCTTGTGCACCCAAAAAAATATTTGCAGCCTCACTTTGAATCTTTTTCCAGTCTCTCAACCTGGGTCCTGCTGTGTGTTGGAATTGCCAGAGCATACTCTATTGCAAAGCATCTGAGAGTCTTTCAACAAACAGTTGTAAACTGTATTCATTAGGGAAATTAGACATGGACAGTAAATATTTTTTGGGCATAGTATGAGGAGAATAAATTTGAAAACTTTGTCACAACTGGGAGATTGGGAAAAGGGCAAAAGGAAGGCAAAGAGACAGATACCTGAATGATTTACACACTTTGCATAATCAGGACAAGAACACAGATTGTGTACCTGAGACTCATCCGCATATGATAAAGTCTTACCATTGGCTGAGATCTTTTTAAAAAAAGTTAGTTTCTTATCCTTTACAGGCTGTAGCAGTCAACCGTAGCATTTTTTGGTTGTTCGTGATTCCAGTGCAAGTTTACGTTCAGTAGTTTGCCATTGCTTTTTGAACGACCAGCACCCATACCACGGAGCCGGCTGTGATCTACATGCCAAAAATATGGTTGAAGAATAACTAATTATGTACATGTTGTATAGCGCTGGAGACAAGAATGACTTTGCGGAGGAACAGTGCTTATTGTTGTTGGTTCATAAGTTAGCTACCACACATGAGTACAACTTTTACTTGACAAATGACAAGAAAGCAAGTTAATGAGGCAGGGAAACTCTTGCTGACCAGCAACTAAATAGTGTTGATTATATAAATTCATTAGCCTGTAGCTTTTTTTAAATAATAATCTTTTGTCTCATGTAGGATCACATGTTTGCTCACCTAGAGCATATAAAACATGAGCACCCAAGTTCGCAGATTGTGGTGACTATTACCCTGCCGCCAGAGACACCTGGTGGAGTGACAGTGACGAGAGACATTCTAGAAGTAGGAGAGGATGGTTCCATCAAACAAGTATTGCAGGTCAGTATTGGGTTGTCTTACTAAATGTGTATTAGTGCACATGTATAGAGTTTGTTATAACTCATGGAGGGTATGAAGAGGAATGCTTGCCGTGAATAAAGTCTTCTCTGCTCTTGTTCAGTCAGATAAAATTGTTACCATTTTGCTGAAACATCCAACTTTGACGTAGCATTTATAGAACCAGTATTCCTTCTTCTTTGCACTGGTTGTTATACAATTGGTATGAGTGCCGGTCATTCAGAAATCAATGGCAAACTACTGAATGTAAACTTAGCAAACTACTTGCCAAGAAATCACAAACAGCTGAAAAATGCTGGGGTTAACTGCAACATCCTGTAAAGGATGTGCAACTAACGTTATTCTTTAACTATATTCATGGCAGAATGTTTATTACTTTTCTGTCATTGTGCTACTTCTGTTTCTGTGAGTATGTTGTTCCTGTTTCTGCGATTGTGTTACTTTGTTTCTGTGTGCATGCATGCATGATTTTATGTATGGTTGAATATATATGGGCATGAGAGAGAGTGAACGATTTAGTGTTTGTGATAGTTAGTGGGTATATGCGTGTGCATGTAAGGAAGTGTGTGTGACTGCGGATGTACAACCTTGTGAGTATTTGCATTCGCAAGTGTGTATGTGTTGATTAAAGCGTGTAATGGAAGGAGTGGATGTGTGTGCCTCGCTGTATGTATGAATGAGGATATATGGGCGAGAGAGTGTGTATGTGTGTAGGATCTATACCGGGAGGGCGCGCTTTAGCGATTCTACTCTTGGCCTGCGTGTGCGTGAATAGTCCGTCTGTCCGATAGATATCTAGTTGATCCTTCCAGTAGTCATATGCATTGCGAACTTATGAGGCTCAGTCGTAAATCAGGAGATTTGTTCGCAACTTAGACGAGCAGTATCTTCTGTGTGCAGAATCTCGCTAGCCGCATGTGTGTGTGTGTGGTCTGTTCTGGCAGTCAGTCCGTCTATCCGATGGATATCTGGTTGATCCTATCAGTAGTCATACGCTTGTCTTGTCGCTACGCTTGTCTCAAAACTGAAAATTAAAGGAATTGACGCTAGGGCCGTTTGCACGAGACTCTAGGCTACCATTTGTTTGTAAGAGTCACTATATACAGGGATAACTGGCCTGTGGCGGCCTCACGTCCACTGTACCTGTGTCCGTCTCCAGTCGTCTTGCCATGCTCGCCACTGGAACCAGATGGACGCAGGCGAGAGAGTGAGGTCGACGGAGTTGCGCAACCACTACCTCACTATAGTCCAAACTAAAGCGTAAGTCATTCGTTCTTCATCAAATCAAATCAAAAAATGCAATGAAAGAATGGTCCTCATCATTCATGATGGACGAACGTCCTATGTATGTGTGTGTATGTATGTATAAGTAAACTTTTGTTAGTGAGTTTGTGATTGTGAGTATATGTGTATGCGAAGGAGTGTGTATTTGTGTGTTATTGAGTGGGTGCATAACTGTGAGAGTTTATGTAAATGATGTAAGTATGTATGCAAGTGTGTAGAGATGTGTTTATGAATGTATGTGTGTCTGCCTGCCTCATAAAATTGCAATATGCATTGTTATATTCACAACTTCCATTTGACAATGTTTGTTTTTCCTATGTGAAGGTAACATGCAAAATAGTTAATTGATGTACGGAAGATGAGTGATTGGAAGGACCGAATGTAAGATGTTCCAACATGCCCAATTTGAAAATAAAGTTTGTTCATTCTCTCTCTCTCTCTCTCTTATTCTCTCTTATTCTCTCTCTCTCTCTCTCTCTCTCTCTCTCTCTCTCTCTCTCTCTCTCTCTCTCTCTCTCTCTCTCTCTCTCTCTCTCTCTTGCTTTCTCTTTCTCTCTCTCTCTCTCTCACACATACACACATTCCATTCAGGTGTATGGTGTATTTATAACATATTTTTTGTTTTTCCATGCAGCCGAACAACGTAAATATGAACCAGGTGTCGCCACTGCGTGAGCTAGAAGAAGCTGGTTTAATCAAATTGGAGCATCCAAAGTTTGAGATGGTTGTTCCAAAGCCAGAGCCTGTACCAAGAACCAAATCCATCATCAGCAATTTTAACAGTACCAAAATGGTCCAGCACCAAGGACAACCAGTAGAGTTACTTGCAGCTGGGGTGATTCCTATTGAGGAAACTGAGGAGGTGGAGGGGCTTTTGAAGGAGGGAGGCGAGAATGGGGAGACTGACGTGTCCCAGATTGTTGATAACAAAGACGGTTCCTTCAGCTTTGCCTTTAAGGGGCCAAATAATGAGCTGCAACACATTCAGATCGTCAAGCAGGAGGGTATGAAGGGGGACCTGATGATGGAGCTGACCAACATTCAGGAGAGGCGTAGGACAAGTCGGAGCGGTATGAATAAAAGCAATGAGTGTGATATATGTGGTAAAATTCTGTCCAGCTCCACAAATCTTCTCCGTCATAAGATGTATCACAGTGCGGATCGGCCGTTTAGATGTGACATTTGCGACAAAGGATTCAAGGATGTCAGCAACCTGAAGAAGCACACTATGATTCATAAAAGGATATTTCCATGTCATCTGTGTAAGAAATCTTTCCTGAGGAAGTCGCTCCTGGCCCTCCACCTGCTGCGGCATGAGTCTCGTACTGCTGTTGTCAAGACTGGGAACTCGATGAAGGAGATCACCCTGAGAACCTTTGTTGATGATGATGGCACTCGGGTGGAGGAAATGAGCATGGCGGCTTTAAGTGGGCAGACCTTTGAATACAAACACCGCATTGTCAAAGCAGATCCGTCTGCTGACAAGAATTTGAAGGATGACAGTCTCAGTGATGAAAAAGAGCATGTAGTTATTGATGTTGGCACTCCAGTGGAGACAGAGGCTGTGTCGGTGGCACCAGATAGTGCAGATGTTAAAAGGCAGCATCCCGAGGCCTATGTTTACTGTGACAATGGATGGTTTGCAAGTGGCAAGTCTTGACCAAGGCACTAGTACAGACGATGCACAGAACGTTTCACTGGGGAGTGCCAGCACCAGCAATCCTGATGCTCTTGATGTAGATGACCTGCCCGAGCTGAAGATCCCACCAGTTCCAGAAGAATTTGTGAAGATGTACCAGTGTGGACACTGCGGTAAGAGAACTGTTCAGCGAGGCAACATGATGAGGCATCTGATACATCATTTGAAAGAGAAACCATTTGGTTGCGATGAATGTCCTAAACAATTTGTTGACAAAGGGGAACTAGTCAAGCATAAGAAGACTCATACCAAGCCTTATAGATGTCCTCAATGCAATGGTGCCTTTGCTCACAATGTGCAGCTGATGAAGCACATACAGAGTGAGTGCTTGGGAAACCTGGAGCAGCTCAACTACACAGTGATGGAAGATGGCAAGACCTACAAATGTGACATCTGCTGCATTGAGATGAAAAGACTGGGCAACATGATCAAGCATGTGGGAACCCATGGTGCAGGTAGCAGAAGGAGTTTGTGGAACAGGAAAACCATGTTGAATTCACACAAGAAAGGTGTCCCAATACCAACTTTCAGCAGCAGTGACAGAAGTAAGCCTTCAGTTCCATACTACTATGACTCAGTCCACAAGGCATTCTTCTGTGGTTTTTGCTCAAAGTCGTATTCTCAGAAGGCTAATGTTCACCGTCATGTGAAAATGCATACAAAGGACAGGCCGCATCGCTGCATGCACTGTGACCGCTGGTTTCCCTGTGCATCCACTCTTAAGAGACACATTCAGATGCACACCAAGCCATTCAAATGTGAGAAATGCACTTGCGCTTTCTCGCGCAAATTTTTCTTGGAAGCGCACATGAAGAATCACTCAGACAAAGAAACACTTGAAGACAATCCAGACTATGCTTTGCTGGAGGATAAGTCCGGCTATTTCTGTAAACACTGTGACAAAATTTTAAGCAAGAGATACAGAATGATGAATCATGTCAAACTGCATATAAGCCAACGGCTGTTTGAATGTCCGACAGTGTAACAAATGCTTCAGCTGCCGCTATTTGCTTCTGAAGCACAGAAAAACACACAATAAACCTCATGTGTGCGTTGTATGTGGTGAAGCATTTACCAGGAAATTTTTCCTGTTGCTTCACAGGAAAAAGATGCACAACTTCCAAAAGAATATTATTGAAGCTAAGGATGAGCCGGCTGAAATTAAATCAGAAACCGATGAGTCTTTTGTTTGTTCCATTTGTGGTGCACCATTTGCCAGGCTGGTAATAAAAATAAACCATGAGAAGAAATGTGGAGAAGAGAGTAAAGTTATGGTACGGTTGCCGGATGGTAAAGGCTATAAATGTAAGATCTGTAATAAAGTTGCTACTTTGAAACACAATCTCATGGTTCATATCCGGAAGCATGATATCTCTGCTGCTGATGATAATGGTGATGAGATTGATATCAAATACACTGAGGAGATTATCAAAGAAGAGGAGAAGTCGCCTGACGAGCAGCAAGTAGCAACATTGGCAAAATCTGAAGAGCCACCAGTGAAGAAGAAAAAACAAGAGAGAGTCCCAGATAAACAGACAGCCACACCATCAAACACACGTGGAACTTCTGGGAGAGCTGCTAAGGTGACAGCAGAAGTGACCACCCCACCCAGTAGCGCTCGTCGACCAGCACGAACACAGAAAGTGCCAGCACGTTTTCTGGAATAATTTTATGCTGTAACACTAAACTGTGAAATGCATCTCTTTTTATTTGCTTCAAATGAGTATAACTTTTTCATGGAGAAACTAAAAACATGGACTTGTAGAAAGTGTGTCTTGATATTAGAGGAAATGAAACAAATGTTGTCAGTTTACGATTCTGTTGGTTTTTATTTTCACTACACCTGTGTGCACATTTCTTTTTTCAAACTGTCTTTGCAATAGAAAGAAGAAGAGTTGGAATATTTGCTTGTAAAGTATACAATGGAAAGGACAGTTGGATTATTTGTTTGTAAATTATAAAATGATAGAAAGAAAGAGATGGATTATTTGCTTGTTACGTTACAAGTTGTCCTTGATTACACTACATGCTGTTCATTGCTTTGATTACAGTACATCCTGCAGTTCTATATAATTGCAAATTTTCTTAACTCATTAACTGCTTTTTGCCGCTGACAGCGTCAACCCTATGCAGATGGTTGCATTTTGAAAGTGAGAAAGTGGCTAATCCCAAGTTTTCATATATCACGAAATCTGAAAGAGTTACACTTTTGTTCATAATAGAAAAGCCAGCCTTGGGCAATTATGATTTATGTTTTAAAACATAGACATACAGGTATAGCTTTAAATTTTTAAATTAATCCTCTAATCTCTACGTCTGTGTGTCCTGATCCATACTTATAAATGTATTTCTCTGGCTAAACAGAAGAATCTCAACAACAACAAAATCCTCCATATTCAAGAATAAATGATTGATCAAAAGTAGTCATGGGAAGTTCTCAACAACTTTAAAGATCACATGAACAGGTGGGCTGAATACTTTGAGGAACTACTAAATAATAGACCAGTCTGCCTGCTCCTTCACCAGCCCTGATACACCGCCTGTATAAATGGGGTTTGATATCAGCTGTGAGGAATCATCTATAGAAAAATGTTTTCAAACTCTTTAGGGATGGGAAAGATGCTGGTCCAGATGATATCTAGCAGAAGCTATTTAAAGCCATTATAAACACATCAACTGAATTACTGCACAAATTATGTAGAAGGGTGTGGGAGGCTGAAGAAATACCAGCAGACGGAGAGAAGCCAAATAAAAGGGACCTGCAAGAGTAAAATAATTATAGAAGAACAATGTCAGTTCTTAAGAAAATATTAGGCAGGATCATTGTAGAGCGATTTAAAGATGCTTTTGAAAAACAACTAAGGGGTGCACCGACCCTTTATAACCAAACAGATCCAGCACTGACGAGATAGACACATTAGGCATAATAATAGCACAAAGCACTGAAATGAATTCACCACTTATGATTGAATTTGTGGGCTATGGAGATGCCTTTGACAGAATTGATAGGAAATCTGGAAGCTGGTGAAGCACTATGGGATACCACAAAAGATAATTAAATTAGTAAAGGAAACATATTTTGACATGAAATGGAGTGTTTTTCATGAGGGGAGTATTATAGGCATGTTCTAAATAAAAACAGGTGTGTGACCTTTTCTGACTATAAAGTGAATTTTGAAAACAATAACTACTACAAGAAAGGTTGGGAACAGACAGGTATTGAAATAAGAATGCCCCGGGAAGGTTAACCCGGTCAGCAAATGCCCGCAGAAGTCGGATGTGTCGGCCTAACGGCGCAAGAACGCAGCTCTGCTGTAAACAGGCACAACGCAATCACGTCTGGGGAAAAAAAAAACTCAGGATGAACGCAGAAGAAGAAGAAGATATAAGAATGTGGAAGACATAAGGAGCTTATGTAGTACTGACAAATTTGAAAGCCAGCAGAAATTAAACCTAGCACCAAAATGAAAATACTTAACATCAAATCAGTCCTACTGTGTAAATCAGAATCAATTATGAATAATTTGCACGCATTCACTGATTAGTGCCTGCAGAGAAAGAAACTGAAATGGTATGACAGAACTAATGCAGCACAAATGCAAAGAACTAACCAGAGTTCAGCCAGTAAGAATGTGAGAAAAAGACGCAGGCATTTGATAGGACAGTATGTTAAAAAACCTTGTTAATGTAGTTTAACCCAAGAGTCCTTTCTCTGGAACGCACATAGCAAAAGAGGATGACCTTAAAACACATTAAGAAAAGAAATAGACAGGGATGAATAATGTGGGGGGGGCTACAGGAGATTGCAAAATTTGTGTGGCCTGCAACTTTTGCCAAATCTAGTTAAATTTTTCCAGGTTTCAGTTTTTAATTATTTCCAGTGCAACCATCAGTAACATGAATGTAGTTTTTAAAAGAAGTTACAAAAGATCTAAATTGTCATCAGAAGCAGGGGAAATCTCAGCACCATGCATCAATAACTCTCATATTTTTAGAATTAAAATATGTTAATGTTTCTATTGCTTTGTTTGAGTAGGTAGTAGTGGCAATTGTTGAATTGTAAATGTTAATCTGTGTGATAGCATATCCACCGATTGCCATGAAAGTCTGGGCTTTACACCATCTCTTTGATCTTGGTCTGTTTAACTCATTATTTGCTAAACCCTGCATTCATTCGTTACTTCACAATAAGTAATTTCTTAGCTCTTAAAGGGTGTGATGTTTTGGTGAAGGATTTAATTTACTGTTACTGATTAAGGGTTTCTTATTCCCATGGTTTTCAAAGTCTTTGATGGAAAGAGAGATAGAGGATGACAGCCAGAGAACATTCTTGACACTCTCGTGTCATTGCACGGAAGGGAGTCATCACCACATGAATTGTTCTTTCTTCTGCGTTCATCCGGATTTTTTTTTTCCGGGTGTGACTGCGTTGTGCCTGTTTACAACAGAGCTGCATTCTTGCGCCGTTAGTCCGACACATCTGACTTCTGCGGGCATTTGTTGACCGGGTTAACCTTCCCAGACCACATGAATTGATACATGTTAAAGGAGACCACAAGATGTGGAGAAGCATGATTGCCAATGTCAGTCAGCAAGGCCCTTGATGACGATGGTTAGTTAGTCATTAGTCACGATTTCAACTTCATGGCAATGGGTCATCCCATAATGCTCCATTCGTGTGCCAGTGAATATCATGCAAAACACTCCTCACTGTTGCATGTGAAAAGTGGAACAGACAACGGTACGCACAGGCAAGTACATGCATAAGGTCGCTGCCAGAATGCCAACACAACTGTCCTCAACTAAGATTACAATTCATCGCTGTTGGGAAATAGCAGTCACTATAAAACCAGCAGTTGCACATATATTGCTGCATAACGCAAAACCAGCTAGTTAAGCAACCGGCCATTAGATGATGATGGAGATTGATGCCATAACGTAGTTGTTTAAAACTATAATCAGGACAAAGTTTTTGCACATCCTTTACAGGACAGCACAGTCAACCCCCACAATTTTTAAGCTGTTTGTGATGTCTTGGCAAGTCACTTTCAGTAGTTTGCCATTGTTTTCTGAATGACCTGCACTCATACCATTTTTATTTTACAAAACAACGCAAGGTGGTCTGCTGCCAAATCGCTAGCAGCTGTGTTTCGAATGCGGTATGCAGGGTTACGAATAATTGGTCACAGTTATCCCGCCTTGAAGACCTGTAAATATAGGCAGTCATTTTCTTCTGCAACATCTGTCCTCTGTGATCTTGATAAGTTTGACTACTGACCATCTGTCATGTCACGCTGAAAACCCATCCAGCCTTTTCTTCCTCCATCAGCCAGTGTCTCTAATCCCTCCATTTCCCCAGTTGTCACAACTATCCCATAAAAGTTAGCTGCTACAGGACATTGTAGTCAATCCCAGAATTTTTTAGATGTTTGTAATATACTAGGCAGCTTTCAGTAGTTTGCCACTGCTTGCCCCATAACATGACCAAAAATGATGATTGTCTTATTATGATGTGAGTCACCATCTGTCTTTGTGAATTTGCTTCCTGCATTACTTGTTCATCTCAGCTTAGGCAGTAACTTGATATATGACTAGTGATAAACATATTGTACAAGTGAAAACGTCCGGTCCCCAACATGGAGGATAGGCCGTTGTGCTGTTAAGGCCGCTGGAGTGTTTATGCTTGTGGCTGCAGTTTGTTTACGCATTTTTCTTATGTTGGACTGGTAGTGAGTGGTTCCATCGCCCTGCTACTGAGTTGAGTGCATGGAGCGACGCTGTGAATTTTGTGTGGAGTGATTTTACATCTGTCTATGGTTGTTTGTAGTGCGAATTGCATATTCAGAAAAATAGTGACCAGCCGGTCGCAGAACTAATTAAGTTGCCTTATGCAGTAAAGTGTGGATGCTGGTTTTCTAGTTCCTGCCACTTCCATTGATGATGAACTGAATGTTTTATGGCAGACTTTTGTGTTAGCATTCTGACAGTGGCATTATGCATAGTCTACCTGTGCGGGCTATTGGTATGTCGAGACTCCTGTCTGTTCCACTTTTCACATGTGACAATGGGGAGCATTTTGTGTGTTATTCACTGGTGCAGGAATTGAGCATTGGGGCTATTCTTTGCCGTGAAGTTGGAACCGTAACTAACTAACGAATATTGTACAAGTTATAGCCTGGTATATTTTGCAGTATATGATCAGGTGATTATTATTGAAATAAGAAATTCTTTGATAAATCATCATCAAGTGCCATGCTGGCTGGCATAGGCATTCATGACTCTCCACAGATCTTGGTCTTTGGTTGTCTGGATCAACTCTGCTGATGATATTTCTCCATGCCACCATCTCAGTTCATCCGGCATCATTTCACTTGGACTGCCTCTTCCTCTCTTCCCCTCAATCTTTCCAGTTGTACGATGTTCTCCAGTGTCTCTCTTCTTATCACATGACCAAAGAAAGCTGTTTAATAAATATTGACATAAATAATGTTAGCACTGACAAATTTTTTTGTGTACTCAAGCATAGTCCATACACATGCTGCTACTACTAGGGAGCACACTGGACTGATTTGTTTGTGTCAAATAGATTTCCCTGTTAGTGTCCAACTTCTGAGGTACTTGTAATTTACGTCCCAGCGTCAAGGACAAGAAGTCAGCATTTTAGTCCAACTGACCGATGTAGGGACCGAACCCGCTACCTGAGCATGAGCACACCAGAAGTTTAATATCAAGTGCTCTTATGTCCAGCCATGCTGACCTCAACACCGACAGTGATAACATATGACAGTCATAAACTGTCAGCTGGCATCTACTGCCTATAGCACCTTGTGGTGTATGGCAAGGGGTCTTGAGCCTGAGGAATTGTTGTCTGGCTAGTGCAGGTTAGGGTTTTCTTTTTACCCCCGACAGAAAAAAAATCTTTACCTTACCGAGGATTCGAACCCGGGTCTCCCAAAGGAGAATCCAGCAGTCTAGTCACTCGGCCAGCTGCTCCTCACATATGACAGTGTTTTGTGTATTTCAATTATATTGATTCATTACATTTCTATAATATTTGCTAATTTATTTCAGTTTCTGTAATATACTCCTGACAAGATCATCATCATTATCATAATGTGCTATGTCAATAAGCATAGGTGGTCGTCGTTCACTATCTCACGCGATCACCAGACTTGGATTGAAGATCTCTTTTTTTTTTTTCCTGATTATCCTAAATGGCCAAGCCATTCGAGGTATTTATTTCTTTGCCGTTTCCCATCAAGATGACCAGTTGTCACTTTATGTTCAAGTGTGTTTCTCCTCATAATGTGCCGAACAAATCTTGACTTCCTGCTTCTTATTTCTCTGTGTGTATCATCATCATGTTGTGCCATGTTGATAAGCGTGGGTCACCCTGGTTTTCCTTCACACATATTCGCCAACGACATGGATCAAGCCTGTGTCTTGCGCAGATTCTACAATATGGCCAAACTGATCTGCAAGACCACATCATATTTTCTTGTTTTTAAGCTTGGTCTTGCAGAACTGGCTTTGTGTATTGCAGTTGTCTTATCATATTTTTTATTTATCGTACTACATTTTAAATAGTTTAAAGACCAGTTGCCTATTAATTTTCATAGGTAGACATAGTACAGACTGCATTTTCTCCTGTGTTCATTGTAATGCAATTGTACAGCCGTGTAAACAGTTTTCCTTAGTTGAACTATGTCAGCAATATACACATATGTTTACTTCTTACTTATAATATATTATTGGGAAACAGCGCCAATTATTTTAAATTCTTTCCTAGCTTTGTCTCTAGTCTTTATATGTTATATTTGTGAAAATGTGTTCGTTTGTAATAAGGCGCTCTCATTAGACGTCAACTTTTAGAACCAAAATTAAAGTAATTATGAATGTAATCCAGGTTTTCACACCTTCAAATGACCAGGATGAATCAATTAAGGGGAAATTTTACATGAAACTGCAAAGAATTATAGACAATCAAAGAAATCGACATTTAAAAATGATGTTGGTCGACATGAATGCCAAGATAAGATTGGGTAAGACCAGCTTTTAAGAGATCATGGGGAAACACAGACTTTGTGTAATGAGAGATAATTTATTTATCTGTTAATTTCTGCTCAATGAATCTATACATGGTAAGCGAAAATGTGTTTTTCCACATAAAAGAATACATATAGTAATGCTTCACCTGACTATAAAACACAAACTCAGATTAACCATATCTGTATCAAAAGGAAATGTATATATATATTTATATATATGTATATATATATATATATAATTTGTAATATAATAATCTATAATTTTATATATGTGTATATATGTATATATATATATATATATATATATATATATATATATATATATATATATATGTGTATATATATATATATATATATATGTGTATATATATATATAAATATATATATATATATATATATATATATATATATACGCAAACAAGGAGAAGTCAATAAGTATGTCACAAATGGCTGTTAAAAAAATAACTAAATATGATAACAACTTGAAACCAGTTTATTTTTATACGTACATTGTCCCTTTATTTCTCAACATAATTTCCACCAACATTGATGATATACTTATCCCATCGTTTTATCAGTCCTCCCAAACCAGCTCCATAGAACTGCGTGTTCTGATTTCTAAACCATGTTTTCACTTCACATTCAATTTCGGCGTCATTCGCGAAATGTTTCCCGCCAATGCAGGTTTTCATTGAACCAAAAAAGTGGAAATCGCTAGGGGCTAAGTCAGGGCTTTAAGATGCTACAGAGTCTATCGTTATTCACCTGTCACCTCTAATCATCTCCTCCACCCGCTGCATGGATGCTTCTGCTGCAATCTCAACAGGACAACCAGATCAGATTTCATCATCAATCTTAGAGCGTCCTTGAGAAAAATTTTCTACCTAGCTGTGCACCGCTTTACGGGACAAACATTTGTCAGCATAAACAGGAAGCATTTCCTTATGAATGTCCTTTTGCCCACAAGAAACACACATCAGCACGTTGCTCTTTGGTTGTACACTCCATAAGTACAGTCGCCGTTTTGTTTATCTGCTGCTCATGCACATGAGACGCCAAGTGCCACCAGACAAACGGGAATATAAAGTTTGATGTTGCTGTCACCTAATGACACCTGTAGAAAACACCAACTACATATACCTGCCATCCCACAGAACTGTGTGACTTAATTTATTGACTCACCCTCGTGTGTGTGTATGTATGTATATATATATATATATATATATATATATATATATATATATATATATATATATATATATATATATATACGCACACACATACCAGTATCCCTGGCGTAGGTATTAACGTCTTTCCTCCGTAATCCCGTATATTCTCATGAGTAACGCAGCCGCGTGAGATCCGGTAGCGGATCGTGCCGCGTTGGTTACTTATGGGGATATGTGATCTGGTCGCTCAGAAAGCAATGGGAAATACTGAACACAATCTTGCCCAGTACATCAACAGCAGCTGAAAGATGCTGGTACTGACTGCAATGTCCTGTAAGGGATATCATCATCAAGTGCCATGCCGACTGGCATAGGCGTTCATGACTCTCCACAGATCTCGGTCTTTGGTTTTCTGGATCAACTCTGCCATTGACATTCCTCCATGCCACCGTCGCAGTCCATCCAGCATCATTTCTCGTGGTCTGCCTCTGCTTCTCTTCCCCTCGATCTTTCCAGTTGCCACGATGTTCTCCAGCGCCTCTCTTCTCATCACATGACCAAAAAAAGCTATTTGTCTCTTTCTTATTGTTGTATATAATGTTTTAGTTTCATTAGCCTCTTTCAGGCATTCGTTGTTAGTTACTTTGGCTGTCTAAGGAATTCGCAACATTTGGGGCAAATCATGTGTAGAAGTCCTTTGAAAAAGGAAAAGAAAACATAAAGCGTGAATAACACCAGGAACCCTTACAATTTTTAAGAAAGAAAAAGCTAATTTAAATAATATCAGATCCAGTTGGTTCGGCCTCGTTCAGGTGACAGCTTTCTTTCAGCTTGGCCAGTGATGTGGCGATGGTTGTCACAGACATGAGAAGATACAACTGTTGGAGGTAAATGACAGTTTACCTTTACTGTAGCTCACTCCGTTAAGTTAGTTAGTTGACAGATCATCCTCATCACACATCGAACCATTCAGTCCATAAGTGCTAGGATCCCCTCCTCAGCAAATCCCGCAGCGTTGTAGCGACTAAGTTCTCGCAGTCTGACCATGGTTGTAGATTCACAGTCATCACTTGGTTCTCGCAACAGTCTTACTTCTCGTAGAGCTTTCAGAATGTCAGCCTGCTCCATGGCGCGTCCGCCCTCCACAGTAGCCTTACCTGCGAGCTTGTCAGTCCGCTCATTTCCTTGTACATCCGCATGCCCTGGCACGAAGATGAAACTAATGTTTGCCAGCCGAGACCGCTCCAGAGACAGCAACTCTCTTCGGATCCACCCCATCTCTATCCTCTTGAGCATGCTCATTGAGTCGCTAAGGTGGGGCTGGTCTGGTTTGCAAGATCAGTTCCGCGTCTAGCGTTCGTTGTATCGGATGGCTGTGTGAGGTGCACCAAAATGGGATCTTCCCAGCCAACGCAAGTTAGCGAGGCAGGCGTTTCGAGAATGTAATCGCATCGTGCAGCCAGGGTCGTGGTTTGAGCGGGCAAAAGAGCAAAATTTGTACGACTGTTCGACAAAGTCTTGATAAGCACCCACTCTCTCTCGATGAGTAGTGAGCCTGCAGTCAGTAAGCTGGTATAGCTTTTTTCCTTTCGGTCAGTCCTGCTGGCGTAGCTTGAAAGCTCTTCGGTAGGCGTCCAGTGGTTTTGCATGTATCACCTTGTACCGGGAGGGCGCGCTTTAGCGATGCTACTCTTGGCTTGCGTGTGCGTGAATAGTCCGTCTGTCCGATAGATATCTGGTTGATCCTGCCAGTAGTCATATGCTTGTCTCAAAGATTAAGCCATGCATGTCTAAGTTCACACTGTCTCACGGTGAAACCGCGAATGGCTCATTAAATCCGTCAAGGTTCCTTCTATGACACGATCCTACTTGGATGACTGTGGCAATTCTAGAGCTAATACATGCTTACCAAGCTCCGACCCTCGCGGAAAGAGCGCTTTTATTAGTTCAAAACCAATCACCGTTGCCCTTCGTGGGGCGCAGCGTTCCCACTGGTGACTCTGGATAACTTTGTGCTGATCGCATGGCCTTACGTGCCGGCGACGCATCTTTCAAATGTCGATGGTACGTGACATGCCTACCATGTTTGTAACGGGGAATCAGGGTTCGATTCCGGAGAGGGAGCATGAGAAACGGCTACCACATCCAAGGAAGGCAGCAGGCGCGCAACTTACCCACTCCCGGCACGGGGAGGTAGTGACAAAAAATAACAATACGGGACTCTATCGAGGCCCCGCAATTGGAATGAGTACACTTTAAACAACTTGACCAGCTGGGAGGTGGACGGTACCACAAAAGTGAGTCTCCCAAGAAAGCTAACCTGGTCAAAAATGCACGCTAAAAGTCGGATGTGTTGGCCTAAGGGTTCGACCCAAGGGTGCCTAACGAGACACACCGCAATCACATCTGAAAAAAACACTCCGGATGAACGCAAAGAAGAAGAAGAGAGTCGCTCAGGAAACATGCCCTAGTGAATGTCTGTCTTGAGCAATAACATGGCACGAGACTGGAGTCACCCCGTTAAACATGGCACTAACACTCCATATGTAAAAGTATAGAAATATTGTGTTTGATATTCTCTGCACCAACGATGCACTACCAGGAACCTGTAGAATACAAACTGAGGATTGATTTTCCGAGATTTAAGGATTCCCCTTAAGCTCAAGATGCAGTGTTGGATTCCGACAGGTGGTATCACAGGTGCAAGTTGATACTTGAGCATTAGTTAGAGAAGCTCACATAGTACATGCACTGTCTGTGTGTAGACACAGAGTCTTAGGATAAACTTCTACCTCTAAAGCAATATCACGCCACATTTCATCTCATAAGCTGAAGAATGCTATAAGCAAAAAAAATGTCCATCAATTATTATAAAAAGTAAAGAAGAGCATTAATATGTGTGGTACAACAAAAAAACAAAACAACTCTGATATAGTGGTCAATATGTTTAATTGTCAAGGAAGCGAATAACAGAAAAAAGATAGTTTTCCACGCCTTGGTATATCATCATCAAGTGCCTTGTTGACCGGATTGGACAATCATGCTTCTCCACATCTTCCGATATCTACACAGCATATATCATTTCGTCTCTTGACGCCCTTTCGTGCCATGACAAGACTGCCAGGAATTTTCTCGTACTGTCTTCCTCTACTCTCTAACCACGAGTCTTTCGAGTTGCCATATATATTCCAGTATTTGTCTTCTCATAATGTGGCCCCAAAAATAAATGATGACTGCCTATTATTGATGTTTGCGAAAAGTTGTCCCTCTCAGAATGTCCAGAATACTAATTTTGGCTGTCTAAATGGTATATGGCAATGTAGAAGATCCCTTCTCATTGCTTTGACATGTATAGAGTACATGGTACTGTAAAGTACCCTCTTTTCACGCCTTAGGGTGTATTAATATATGGTTCTGGTAGCTAGCCTTATATTCCGACACATCGGTACTCGATAGGGTGATGTTATCGCACTGGCCGCCTTTACTTCCCAGTAAACTTCATGGTGCCCATACAGGCATCGTACAACCCTGACCTGGCGATAGTTTGTTGCATTGTGCTTCTCATAGTACAATGCCTGAGCTGGATTGTAGAGACCATGTGTTACCCATGCAGCATGATCCCTCTCTCGGCCTGCCTAGTTTACTCCAGAGGAAAGGTAACACAAATACATCTGGAACAAGTCAAGCTACATAAGCTGCTGGATCAGCAAGGCAATGCTCTAACTGACCGCCTGTTGGAGCTTTGATCCTAGACCAGTTACCAACCAAGATTTAGGGCCTGGTCTGCCCTGCCACGATATTTAGTTTTTAGGCTGCATTTTCCTTGCACTAGGATAAGGCTTGTACCCTCCCAATTGCGCTCTTCTGTCCGAAGTCGTCACAATGTGGGTGTCGGGTTTGATAAGCACCACCCAACATTCGGTGCTTACACAAAGCAAGTAGTACCGTCTACTGTCATAAGGTAGCTTAGTTATAGGGTGTTTCCAAGTCACCAGGGCCGGGTTATATACTGGCCAAGACCTATTTACGCGTCCTCGTCGAGCGTCCTGAGCAACAGGTCCCTTCGGGGTCTTGGCTAAAGTCAGTAGGATCGCCGATTCCTCCGAAGTCGGAGGGTGTCTGCCTGTACGGCGAGGAACCACCAGTCTGCACACCAATAAGCCAGACATGGGACAACGGATACTCACGCAAACCTCAGGTCCTGTATGACATCACACTGATGTTGGACAACATGATGCCTTCATCCGACATACAGGACTTCGCGTTGGAGCTCATGACACGAACACAAGCATATATATCTGACTAAGACCTGACACTTCATTTCTTGGTACACATTTTTAGGTTAATTGGCGCACTTCCCTCGAATTAGAAACAAAGAAGAGAATCTACCTTAGAGCCCAGATCAATGCCCGACTGAGACTGGATTATTATCGCAGTTGTCGACCCTGCCTCAAAACACTGGGTGCCGGACACTTTCCTGGAAATTATTTGTGAAGAAAAGATGATTGCTTGCTTGCGTTCGCTGGCTGTGAAGCCCTGTATGCCGGATGAAGACATCCTGTTGTCCAACATCAGCGTGATGTCATACAGGACTGAGGTTTGCGTGAGTATCCGTTGTCCCATGTCTGGCTTATTGGTGTGCAGACTGGTGGTTCCTCGCCGCGCAGGCAGATACTCTCCGACTTCGGAAGAATCAGCGATCCTACTACGTTAGCCAGGACCCCGAAGAGACCTGTTGCCCAGGACGCACGACTAGAACATGTTAGTAGGTCTTGGTCAGTATAGAACCTGACTCTGGTGACTTGGAAACACCTCTGCATCCCAGAAAAGATGATGAGAATGGAACTAGTGATCCCACCTGATTATATCGCAGCCTAGAATGTGTGATGACCTAAAAACGCACGCGCCAAAAGTGATATCTGACATGGGAACTGTATGATTTCTTTTCATATAAAAACACGAGTGACTGAGAAATGTATATAAATGCAGGGGAGTTAACTGAATTCTTCTTCTTCTTCGTTCATCCGGAGTTTTTTTTTTCGGACGTGATTGCGTTGTGCCTGTTTACAGCAGAGCTGCGTTCTTGCGCCGTTAGGCCGACACATCCGACTTCTGCGGGCATTTGTTGACCGGGTTAACCTTCCCGGTAACTGAATTCGAAGGCGTTTGATTTTTTAGGAGAAAGTTTAACTCTTTCAATCCCAGTCAGTTGTTACATAAAGATTGTCGATTCTAAAGTAGTTCACATTTAAGTTTAAACAAAAAATATGAAACATGCATGTTGTTTGATAACGAATGGGTTAATGAACAAAATTTACACTGCTTCATCAACACTCGGGTCTTTCCATATTTCTTCATATGTAAAGGTGTAGGTATATTATTTCCCGTTCATTCTTTGATATTCTCTGTAGATAGACAATATACATGGCGAAACTCATGGGATTATAGAAAATTGGGCCGAGGACGATTTCATCATCATTAAGTGGTCGGCCAGCTGGCGTAGGCGTTCATGGCTCTCCACAGATCTCGGTCTTTGGTTTTCTGGATCAACTCTGCTGCTGATATTCCTCCGTGCCACCTTCTCAATCCATCCAGCATCATTTCTCTTGGTCTACCTCCGTCTCCCCTCGATCTTTCCAGTTGTCACGATGTTCTCCAATGCCTCTCTTCTCATCACATGACCGAAGAAAGATGTTTGTCTCTTTCTTATTGTTGTATATAATGTTCTAGTTTCATTAGCCTGTTTCAGGCAATCGTTGTTAGTTACTCTGGCAGTTGTATCCAGTAAAATATAAGATAATCTTGGCATTGAAAGAAAAGCACTCGTGAAAGAAGTTATGAATGAACACTAGTGATAGAAGTACTGAATATATATTAGTGAGAGAAGTTATGAATCAACACTATTTGGAGAAGATCTGAATTTACACTATTAAGAGAATATATGAATATACACTAGTGAGAGAAGATCTGACTATAAACTATTGAGAGAAGTTATGAATCAACACTATTGGGAGAAAATCTGAATATACAGTATACACTAGTGAGAGAAGATCTGAATATACACTAGTGAGAGAAGTTGCCACATTCCACAATACTTACTAAAACAGAAAGAGTTAATAAGAAGTACGATTAGAGACAACACTAGTTAAGGTTAAGAGTTAACGATTGCATGAATGTACCACACAACTGAACTAATTTTGTTACCCACTACGATAAGACAAAGAAAATTTAAGTATTTTGGTCACTTGAAACGTCACGAAGGTTTGGAGAGAACAATAATGGAAGGGTATATGCCTGGGAAGAGAGGAAGAGGAAGGCCAAAGAGAAGATGGGTGCAGGATGTGGCGGATGATCTCCAGATGGGTGTATCAGACGCGGGACATCTTGCGTGTGATCGAGAAGCTTTCCGGAAGGTTGTTATGGGAGCGAGGTTCTGCAAAGGACATGCTACTGAATGAATAACTCGTGAACTGGCGTGGGTAACGTGACGTAACAGGTTGAGAGAAAAGAGAGGCATAGCTAGGTCAAGGTGAGAAAAGGGTAGGGTGGGACTTGGTATGAAAACAGGATACTGTACATGACCTGAACGTTCGCCATCGACGGAGAGGAAAGACAAGAAAGATCAGCGATGTAGTAGAAATTGAGCAAAATATTGGTAGGCGCCAGTGTGCCTGATTGGATGAGGCGCAGCTGAAGTAGACATATACGGCATTCGATCAATCAATCATGTGCCATGCTGGAAAGCGTGGGCGGTCATGACTCGCCATTTCACTCGATCACCAGTGTCACCAGATATACGGCATTACGTTTGGCATATTCGTTTGTTCTTCGGTAATAGGAGAATGGGTCTGCAGCCTGGCCAGGTTGGAAGGCGAAGTTACGAAGCAACATTAGTAAGCGTCAGTAAGCGATGTTATGAGGCTATTTTAGTAAGTAAAGGTATGTGCTACACTAGTAAGTTAAGTTCTGAAGCAGCGGACTGGTAGTGGTACCTTGCCGTCTTGACAGACGATAGTTTGTAATGCCCTCAAAAAGGGCATTAGTCATTAGTCGCGGTTCCAACTTCACGGCAACGGGTCGTCCCCATTATGCTCCGTTCCTGTGCCAGTAAATATCACACAAAATGCTGTTTACTACCCCATGTGAAAAGTTAAATAGACAGGAGTCTCGACAAGCCAATGGGACGCATAAAAGGCATAATAAATATGACCCATGGCAGTAGTGAATGTGACCCGACGATTTTGTACCCATTTGTAATTCACCAAAAAAGATGTCGTTTGGTATTCTACCATCGTCCATCCTCCTACTGTTTCCTATCTATCTAAGTCTACGAAGACTGACCATGGAACAAACCAATCTTTCAAATACTTCCATATTTTTTATTTTATATTGCCAATTAATATCAAGTGTCCCCTCTACCGTGTGTTCACCTTGTCGAGGTAGAGGGGCTTGTGTGTTCCAATGACCCCAAGAGCTACGCCGACGGTAGCACAGCTACTGGTAGGGTCACCCATGTCGGACAGGTCAAGGGAGAGGGACCAGACCAAGTGACACACAAACCTGCTGCCTTGTAGGTAGACTGGGGACAGTCAAAGGCTAGGGAAAGCACCCCGAACAAATGCTTGTCGAAATCGGATGTACTGAGCCACAGGCTTGACAAAGCAGTGCAACGTAACTTAATTCATGATGTCACAAATTAAAATTAATCGTTATGGTGCTAATCCCGTGAAGTCCCATCAGGCGGTGATAGTGCCGGGCCCCCTGCCTCGAGGGGGTCCACCCATGACTACTGGTGGTCACCTTCCCCTGTGCTGTGGAGTCAAGGCACAGAGGAGTAGGTTAAGAGCTATTGACCAAACACCCCGGACACTCAACATACTACAGTGGAATGCCGAAGGAGTTTATAACAAGAAAGTCTCCCTAACACAGCGTCTTCATAAAGATAGAATAGATGTGGCATGCATTCAAGAGACACACCTCAACGCCAATCGCAAATTTTCAGTCAGAGGGATATCAGGCCACACGTTTCGACCGCGAAGGACACAAAGGAGGAGTTCTAATACTTACACGAAATACAATACCTTGCAGCGAAGTATCTGTGATCTCTGACAACCAAACGGAAATTATAGGTGTTGATATAATGATAAAGGACGTGAAAATAAGAATTTACAATCTGTATAGCCCGGCAGATAAGGATCTTACACTCTCAAACATGAAAATAACTGACACAAATTGCATTGTTGTCGGAGACTTTAATAGCCGTTCAGAAAGATGGGGATACCCAGATACTGACAAAAGAGGAGATGAAGTGGAGGACTGGGAAATAGACTCAAATCTCCATCTACTCAACAAAGTGGATGACACACCGAGCTTCTACTCCAGAAGATGGATTACCACTTCTACTCCAGACTTAGCTTTCTGCACAGGAGACATCCTCCACAAAATCGATCGCCATGTGCTTGACCAATTAGCAGGTAGTGACCACAGACCAATCAAGCTTGTAATGAATATGGAGTATGTTCCACAGGAGCAAAAGCCTTTGCCCGCTGGAATTACAAACGAGCAGATTGGGACAGATTTGCCATACTAACAGACAAATATTGTGAAAACATAAATACACGATATGGCAACATGAAGCAAATGGTGGAAAGTCTAAACAGAGCAATAATACAGGCAGGCCACTGAGTCTATTCCAAGAGGAGCGAGGAAAAATTACAAACCATACTGGACTGAAGAACTACAAATTCTGGAGGACAAAGTTGAAGATGCCAGGAAGACCGCAGAGAGAGAACAAACAACTGAAGCGAACATCTCTCTCAAAGCCATTTCAGCAAAATATTAAAAAACAGTAAATCAAACAACAAGAGATTGTTAGAGGAAAAAAACAGAAAACCTGAATTTTGACAGGGATGGAAACAAACTATGGAAACTAGTGAACGCCATGAACAATGAAGGACCTAGAAACAAACAAATAACAATTAAACAAGGAAATGCCTTGCTTACAGGAAAAAAGGCTGCAAATGCACTAATGGAACACTATGCCAGTGCAAACCACATTGATATTACAACCGACCAGAAGAAAGCAATCAAAGATAAACAGATACATCATAGAAATACAGAGACAGCAGCAGAATATATGATGGCAAATCTAACAATGGAAGAAATGGAACAGGCAATGAATACCCTAAAAAAGAAGAAATCACCAGGAAAGGATGGAATCACAAATGAAATGCTAATAGGACTAGGCACTAAGGCAAAAAAGAAACTACTAGCAGTCCTAAATTACAGCTGGAAGAGGGGAATAGTCCCACAGGCATGGAAGGAAGCTATACTAATACCGGTCCCAAAGAAAGGAAAAGACCTGGAAGAACCAAATGGCTATAGACCTATCAGTCTACTTAGCTGTGTAGGAAAATTAATGGAACGCATTATCAATGGCAGGCTAACATGGCATCTGGAAGAAAACCAACTCTTAACACCACACCAAGCAGGATTAAGAAAGTACAGATCCACTGAAGATCAAATAACCTATATAGCTCAGGAAATAGAGGATGCCTTCCAAGAGAAAAAGCACACACTAGCGGTCTGGGTAGGTTTAGAAAAAGCATTTGATAAAGTATGGAAGGAAGGACTGAAAGTAAAACTGCAAAAAATGCATGTTTGTGGGACAATGTACAATTGGATCAGCCACTACCTTGAAAACAGAACTGCCAGGACAAAAGTACAAGGACAAACCAGCAAAATGATGCTGTTGGAGCAAGGTGTCCCCCAAGGAGGAGTTCTTTCACCAACATTATTCCTAGCATATATAAACGACATCACAGACAATTTTCCAGCCAGAGTACACACATCATCCTTTGCAGATGACCTAGCCATATGGACATCTGAAGAATATATTAGTACAGTTAACAGCTGAATACAGCAAGCCCTATTAGCGCTAGAGGACTGGTCAAAATCATGGCTAGTGAAGATAAGTGAGGAGAAAACAACATGCACAGTGTTCTCCCTCTCAACTAAAACTCAGCAACCTAAGCTGGTATTGAATGGAAAAATATTGCGCCATGAAGAAAATCCAAACTATCTAGGAGTCACATTTGATCGTCGCCTGACATGGAAAACACAGGTTGAGAAAATCGAACAAGAGCAAGGCAAAGAATGGCAATCATGAAAAAGCTTGCTGGTACAACGTGGGGAGCAGATGAGAAAGTTCTCAAGAAGTTATATACTGGACGGGTGAGGCCAGTACTGGAATATGGCATTGCAGCTTGGGCAACAGCAGCTAAGTCAAACTTTAACAAATAAGTAGAGTCCAAAATCAAGGAATGCGAATCATAACTGGAAGCCTGAAGACAACGCCTATTAATGAATTAGAAAAGATCACTTGTTTACAACCAATGCAGGATAGAAGAGATAGCAGAGCCCAGCAACAAGCATGAAAAATTTAGAAGATTGACAGACCACCCTATGTATAAAAGGTTTAGTGGTTTTGAAAAGGGAAGACTGAAGCGTAGCAACTTTGTAGAAACTGCAAAACGAAAGATTAGGGCAGATCCCATACTTAACATGTCAACAGTCAGACCCATTTACAATGCAGACAAGTTCCCAGCTTGGAGACAGCAGCAACTGCCTGAGATGATAGAAAACATTCCTGGTATTGAGAAAAAGAACACTCCGCATGAAACCGAAAGAAGAGAAATAACCCTAAACTACTAAAAAGAACATTACCCAAGCAGCAATTGGACCCATGCATATACATATGGATCAGCCAAAAATTCAAGTAGAGAATGGAGGAGGAGGAATTCTCCTAAATTTAAAAAATGGAGTGAAAAAAACACATTCAAGTGGCAACTGGAAAATTTTCAAGTAACTTCAAAGCGGAGGTAGAGGCTCTGAAAACTGCAGCAGAAATGCTCCTGATGGAGGAAAATAAAGAGAAGCAAATAGCTATCTTCACAGATGCAAAGTCAGCTGTCTCAATACTGAAGAGCAATTACAGCACAGAAATAGCTGACCTAAGAGCAGCACTCCATGGGCTATGTCAGAAATCCAAAAAAAGTTGTAATACAGTGGATCCCATCACATTGCAGTATACCTGGAAATGAAGAGGCTGACAGACTGGCAAAAGAGGGCGGACAACTACCACAGCCTGACATAGACATAACCTATAATGAGGCAAAGAGGTTGATAAAAAGCACTTATAGAACCAAATGGGAATCAGAGCATCCAGGCCACCAGAAAGATGATGCATATTACAAACTCGACCGAAGAGAACAAGTAGCAATCTTCAGACTCCGCACAGGACATAACAGGCTGAAATACCACTTGTTCAACAAACTAAAGATAGGAGATACAGATGAATGTAATTGTGGAACTGGTAAAATGACAGCTAAACATTTGCTGCAGGAGTGCCCAATATATGCAGAACAGAGAAAGATATTTTGGCCCACACCTGCTTCATTTGAGGACAAGCTCTATGGAGATATCAACAAGCTAAAGTTGACCGCAGCTTACTTTAACTACATACAGGTTGACATTCAAAGGTGCATGAAGACCCAGGGGCATGAAATGGAATATTGCTTGGATAGCAAATCCATTATGTGGATAGTCCAAATCGAAAGCTCGCTGTGTGGGCTTCATAAAAGGTGGAAAAGTGTCTTAGTGGCACGAAATGGAATATTGCTTGGATAGCAAATCCATTACGTGGAAAGTCCGAATCAAAGGCCCATTGTGTGGGCTTCATAAAAGGTGGAAAAATGTCCTAGTGGCATGAAATGGAATATTGCTTGGATAGCAAATCCATTACGTGCAAAGTCCGAATCAAAAGCCCACCGTGTGGGCTTCATAAAAGGTGGAAAAGTGTCCTAGTGGCACGAAATGGAATATTGCTTGGATAGCAAATCCATTACGTGGAAAGTCTGAATCAAAAGCCCACTGTGTGGGCTTCATAAAAGGTGGAAAAGTGTCCTAGTGGCACGAAATGGAATATTGCTTGGATAGTAAATCCATTACATGGAAAGTCCGAATCGAAAGCTCACTGTGTGGATGTCATCTGCAGACTGCATACTTCTGGTTTCCGGAAGAACAGCCTATGGTGAACGGAAGGCCCAATATACGGAAGTGAGGCTAAGCAGCCATGTGCAGGACGTGACTATTCCTTGGGTGAGCCCAGTACCAGAGCGCTATGTATCAGCTCTGCAAGTATGGAAGCCTCCTTGGATGGCGGGGAATGCCCATGGTCTGCTCCTGCCTTCCCTTGAGGGCTGACCAGGATCTTTGGCTGTTCTATATGGATCAGCTGGGATGGGGGATAACACCACAACAGTGAGAGTCAAACGTCCTAAGAAACCTCCGGGAAGGTTAACCCGGTCAACAAATGCCCGCAGAAGTCGGATGTGTCGGCCTAACGGCGCAGGAACGCAGCTCTGCTGTAAACAGGCACAACGCAATCACATCCGGAAAAAAACAAACTCCGGATGAACGAAGAAGAAGATATCAAGTATTCTACGCAGATCCCCTTTTATGAAAGCTGTATGAACGTTTCTCTTGGCATGAGTAAGTTGACCAGGCTTCACTGCCATAAAGAGGAGTACTAAGAACGCAGGCTTGATAGACCAGAACTTTTGTTTTTGCAGTAAGCTTCTAGTTCTCTGAAACAACACTAATGAACGAAGTTATGAATTAACAATAGTGAGCACAGTTCTGAAGCAACACTAGTGAGGACAGTTCTGAAGCAACACTAGTGAGCACAGTTCTAAAGCAACACTAGTGAGGACAGTTCTAAAGCAACACTAGTGAGGACAGTTCTGAAGCAACACTAGTGAGCACAGTTCTAAAGCAACACTAGTGAGGACAGTTCTGAAGCAACACTAGTGAGCACAGTTCTAAAGCAACACTAGTGAGGACAGTTCTGAAGCAACACTAGTGAGCACAGTTCTAAAGCAACACTAGTGAGGATAGTTCTGAAGCAACACTAGTGAGCACAGTTCTGAAGCAACACTAGTGAGGACAGTTCTGAAGCAACACTAGTGAGCACAGTTCTGAAGCAACACTAGTGAGCACAGTTCTGAAGCAACACTAGTGAGCACAGTTCTGAAGCAACACTAGTGAGCACAGTTCTGAAGCAACACTAGTGAGCACAGTTCTGAAGCAACACTAGTGAGCACAGTTCTGAAGCAACACTAGTGAGCACAGTTCTGAAGCAACACTAGTGAGCACAGTTCTAAAGCAACACTAGTGAGCACAGTTCTGAAGCAACACTAGTGAGCACAGTTCTGAAGCAACACTAGTGAGCACAGTTCTGAAGCAACACTAGTGAGGACAGTTCTAAAGCAAGGTCTATCCTCTGTCAGGACGGCAAGATACCAGTCATGTGCTTCAGAACTTGCCATCCAGCCAGTAGACCTATTTTTTCCACCGAGGAACAAACTTAATATGCTAAACATAATGTCGTTTATGTCTTCTTTAGTGGCACGATCGCCTCATCCAGTCGGGAGAGAGAAGCATCGCTGTAAATCGACCTGCTTCATTCTTATTCGCAACTTGAGTGGTGAACGTTGGCAATTTGTTATAAACTTGTAATCCAGCGACGTCACAGCACTTGGGACATTCCCGAGTGTGCTCTGCTCCCTCAGAAGGATCACGTCTTCTTTGTTCACCATTCTGTGACCGGGTGTTTGTAAAGTCTCACTACACTTTGTATGTAGAACAATTTAAAAAATGAAGTATATGACGTCATTAAAAAACGTGCTTCACGGCCCATCGTGAAGCAATATGCAGCGAATGGCTGTCGTCTGCTGGAGTATTCCTTTGCACTCAAAACAATGAATTGTTACTTTCCAGCTTCCCCAAAACAGCTTTAGACCATAGCAGTAACTATTGTAACAAATTTAATGAATGGTTTAGCACATTTTTTGATGACATATTGTACTTCATTTTTCAAATTTGTTTCTACATACACAGTGCAGAGACACTTTAGTACACCCGGTAGTACTGTATCATCATTCATTCAGTAGCATGACCCTTACAGAACCTCGTTCCCACAACAACATTCCGGAAAACCTCTCGATCATTGTGGTATGTTAAGTTGAGCTGAGAGATATATTTCCCCAATTCCTTGTTGCCGACTACTAATTTAAAACCAGAAATGGCTCGCAAGACTCCACAGTACTGGATCAGACACACTTGGTAAGCTTCCACTAAGGTATCATGTAAGGTTTTCTAGTAGAAGAGAGAAGACTGTTCACTCTTGTTAGATTGAAGACGAGTAGTATCCCTGCCACACAGCTCCCCTGATCTGCTGCCCCCAGATAGCTATGTTGCACTCTCACTTTAATACTTAACACAGTTACAAACACATAACTATACCAAATAATTCACTAACTCCTTTTTGAAAAATTGAAAATATTATAATGGATGACTGGGGTGATATGCACAATGTTTATATCCTGAAACCACAAAACATATACTAACACATTGTCTGTCTATAAATGTTGGTTTTGGTAGTACTCCGGTTCAACATGTATAGTTCTGGCCTAATCAGAAATAGTTTGTTGAATTGTTCGCTGAGGATTTCATTTTGTCTAAGGCTATTGGCAATTGGTGGTGGGAAATTTGGTATTTTGACTGTAGTGTTTGTTGTTTTTCAATTTCTAAGCAATTTTTCTCAAGGCATGCTTCTTTTGCCTCCTTACATAATATTCTGACTCGTCTGTGAATTTCTTCATATTTGGCAGAATTATTTTTGTTGTGTCTTCTTGTTTCCATTAATTAGTTGTAAAATTTCTTCAGTCATCCATTTCTTACGACCCACCTTCATTAATTTTGGAATAGTTGTTTCTGCAGCCAAACAGGTTGAATTCTTCAACATTTCCCATTGATCATCCACATCCTGGATGGAATAGGATCTCTAGATCAGACAATATATCAAATCTGTTCTGTACTTCTATGTTGAATTTGTTTTGTATTTCCTTGTCATTACTCAATGTACACAAAATCATATTTAGTGTTTCCAGTTATATACTTGACTTTCTTTAACTTTACATATAATATACCCCTCCATATTGTTCGCTCCAAACTTTCATGACTTTTCAAGTGACCAAGATATTTCAATTTTCTTTGTTTTATCGTATTTAATAGCCAACCTTCTTCAATATTCAGCTCTTGAAGTATACTGTGTCATAAGCACATAAGCATATCGAATCTATAAAAATAAAAATTAATGTTCCCATGCCGGGAATCGAACCCGGGCCGCCTGGGTGAAAGCCAGGAATCCTAACCACTAGACCACATGGGAGACACGGAAGAAGTGCATATCAAAGGATATATCATAATATAATTAGCCATTATCAATTACTAAATTTTAGTTTAATATTTATTTATATTTTCTGTTATATTTTAGCTTATGTTAACCTGTTTAAATAATCAACAAAATAAACTATAAACTAGATTTAAATAACAATTTATATGTTAATAATGAATATGCATCTGACACGAAAACTATCTCCCTAAAACAGAATCAGAATGGTATTCCGTATCCGCTTTTGGCTGTGTAACAACCTGGAGACATAAATATTGTTTTTGAATCGCGATTTCGGCAGGTATTTATTGAACATTGAATATATATAGCTTATACCGAGCAGTGTTATTATATAAGCAATATAGGAATAAATTGAGAAAAACCACTGAGCGTATTAAAATAACGGATACAATAAAGCAGTTACTTCAAAGCAGAAACTGGCTGGCTCGCTCCCTTGTCAATTTATTTTTGACTTTTTTTTTTACTTTTGACTCCTTTGAGCTATCTATCTGCTGTTCTGACTGATTTTTCTAGTTAGTTAGCCGACAGATCATCCTCATTGCACATCGAACCATTCAGTCCATAAGTGCTTCTCAGCAAATCCCGCAGCGTGTAGCGGCTAACGACACCAGTTCTGTGGTTGGTTTATCAATCTTCTTTGGCTTCCTGCATACATAGTGTTCTTGTTTGGCCACCCCTCTTTTAATTTGCTGTTCTCCGCAGTCTGGCCATGGTTGTAGATTCACAGTCATCACTTGGTTCCTTGCAAAAGTCTTACTTCTCGTAGAGCATTCAGAATGTCAGCCTGGTCCATGGCGTGTCCGCCCTCCACAGTAGCCTCACCTGCGAGCTTGTCAGCCCGCTCATTTCCTTGTACGCCCGCATGCCCTGGCACGAAGATGAAACTACTCTTTGCCAGCTGAGACTGCTCCAGAGACAGCAACCATTCTCTTCGGATCCACCCCACCTCTATCCTCTTGATCATGTTCATTGAGTCGCTAAGGAAACATGTCCTAGTGAATGTCTGTGTCTCGAGCCATGTTATTGCTTTACTTACTGCAATTGACTTCCATAGTCAGGCTACTTGTGGTTTTAGTGAAAGCACCAGAGTCCTCCTTCACAATCCCCCCCCCCCCCCCCCCCCCAATGTCTAGTAAATTGAAGTGCTTTAGCCATATCGAACATGGTCAAGGCTTAGAAGGAGATGTAATAGGAAAACATGGTTCCTAGAAGATGAGCCAAGGGCCAAGCAACGTGATGGTGGACACAGAAAATTAAAGACAACTTGAGCATGAAAATGTGTGAGGAACTGGCAAAGGAATTAGGGCTGTGATGAGAATGTTCTGCAAATGGTTTGCTACATGTTGACTTAAGGATATTCATATTGTCCAATTGCATGGCATCTTACTCTTTGCCTGTAGCTTCTTGTTTCTGTACATTGTTTTCTACCTTTCAGCTGTGGACAGAGTTGTCAAATGAGAACTGAATATTCTCAAACGTATCTCAACCAACGTTTCTTGACCATTAACAATCAACCATGTCTTTATATGATGATTTGGATATAAAGGAGGAGTCCGGGAGTGGGAAAATTACAAAATCTTCTGTTGTTTGTAAGTTTTTATTTGCATCTATCTTTAAGTATTTCAGTGTTATGTTGTTGTCCTATTTGTAATTATAAACATATAACTTGATAGCGTTTGTAGGGTTTGATTGGTGAACCCTCTTTAAGCCTGGTGCATTTATGTACATGTTGTTTGATCCATGAAAACGGTTTGCATCTATCGGAGTGAGATTGATGTAGAGACTTCCCTTCAGGCCTGGTTCTGAAGTCCCACCTTCACATGTATTGTGCGGCAGAGCTCTCCTTCCCTTATCCAAGTTTAGAAACCAGCAGCTATGTGAGACCAGTACTGGATATACAGATAAGCGACCGAAATACTAACTGTTTATGATTCACTTCTGTACATCAGGATTGGCTCGAGACTGCCCATAAGAACTCTCTTTTCTCACCTCGACTGACAAAGAAATAGTGCATAGAATATTCTTCATCTTGTGAAAGGCTGCCTTTATTTGAGCAGTTAACTTCTTTAATACGTCTTCCATCTGCTGTTATCAAAGTACCCAAATACTTAAGTAAAAATAGGTTAGGCAGGGATGAACATGCTCAGTCACGTATGCTGGACATTACCAGGAAAGAACTAATTCTGGATACGGATGGACAACTGCACAATTTATTACTTGTAAGCAAACAGCAGTATCTTTGACAATTAATGATCAAGCAACATGGTGCTTTCACGTTAGGGTCTTGACATGCCAGCCCATAAACACGTGATAGCGACGACTCAAAAAACTCACAAAACACTTTTTTCCATGTTGCTACGCAATTGTAATAGTGTTCACTTGCACTGCTGCAACTTGCCCCACAGTCACACTCTGGGAACGAACGAACGAACTTTATTTTCAAAGGGTAACAAATTGGGCACGCAGGCCCGTCTTACATTTGGCCCTTCCAACCACTCATCTTTCGTTAATCAGTGCATAGTGCATTCACATAGGGAAAAAAAACATTGTCAAATGAATATTGTAAACATAAACAATGCATGTTACCATGTTATGAGACAAATCCCCCTATCCTTCCGCGTGTCCCCCTCACACACATCCACCAGCTAACCACACACATACCCACAGGCACATACATGCCCCCATCCATCCACCCATCCCCCAAACCACACATCCTACACAAACCCCCACATACACCAGGCACACATGCATGCATCCATCCATCACCCACCCACACATCTCCCCACCCACACACACATCCTCCACCCTTCCCATAACCTACCAACACTACCCACCCACATATCCTCCACGACCCACCCACACACCCCCAACCACTCAGCCAAACACACATCCCCCAACCACATATCTAACCCCACACACACATATTCCCACCAACTCACATATACCGCACCTATCATAACAAAACCCACACCCACCCACACATCCCCCACTTACACACATCCCCCATCCACACAATCCCCCCTAACACCCCCAATCTACACACACTCACCCTCCCACACATCCTCCACCCACCCACTCACCAACCACCCCGCCTGATCTCCAATTCACAATCACACATCCCTTAACTACATATCTCACCACCCATACACTCACACACACATCCCCACACCCATCCCCACCCACCAACACATTCCTCATTCAAAAACACATCTCCCACCCACACACACCCCACCACCCACATATACCCCACCCACACACATTCGCCGCTCACACACATCTTCCCACCCGCACACACATCCCCCACCCATATACTCATCTCTCACACATCCACCCACTCACGTTCTCATCCATCAACCACTCACACCCACACATCACCCACCCACCCATCAACATATGCATCTCTCATCTACCCTCCCACCCACACACACCCCAACCACCTAGCCAAACACACATCCCTCATCCTCACATACATCCTTCATCCACCCACATATCCCACAACACCCTCACACATCTCCCCTCCCACACAACACCCCCCCCCCCCCACTTACA
The DNA here is from genome assembly GCA_014155875.1 of Cepaea nemoralis. Lineage (NCBI taxonomy): Eukaryota > Metazoa > Mollusca > Gastropoda > Stylommatophora > Helicidae > Cepaea > Cepaea nemoralis. Next base: position 94,539 of record JACEFZ010005170.1, on the reverse strand, counting down.
CACATCCCCCCACATGCATTCCCCATACACATCCCCTGCCCACACATCTCTCACCCACACACACACATGTCCCCACCCACGCACACATCTCCCCACCCACGCACACATCCCCCACCTACAAACATCCTCACCACCCACATATACATCCTCCACCCACTCACATTTACCCCATCCAAACTCGCACTCCCACCCACACAGACATATCCTATTCACAGACACACCCCCACACCCATCACACACCTATCCCCCAACCCACACACATCTCCCACACACCTATTCACCCACCCAAATACACATTCCCTACCCACATCCCCAACCCACCAACACCCACATACTTCCAACCATCCTCCCAAATATCCCCACCCACACACACATCACACACACACACACATCCCCCACCAACCACACATCCCTTCACCCATCCACGCATCACCCATCAACCCACACACAACCCCTCTACACATACATTCCCAACACCCCCACACACAGGGAGGAAAAAGAAGTTGCAGTTGAGCTGTTCCAGAATGTTATTCCCCACATTGCTCAGTTGCACATTTGGTTCTGCACGTGGATCATTGCTCAGAGGTCATACACCCATCCTACAGACCGATTAGCCATGGGTTCTCACATATTCACAGTTTGTGGTGTAACAAGCTGTAGTTGTGAAGATTCAGTTGTTCATACTTTCAGACCTGCTCCCAGCACAAGACAAGCAAAGCCACACAAGTCCTGACTCTAGAGAAACCACATAATAGTGGCACTCTTTTGTTAAAAAAGGAACAATAATTACATGAAGATAAGCATTTTATACTGTCATTTACTGCCTATATAGTACCTTGCAGTGTATGGCAGGGAGGTCTTGAGCCTGAGTAATTAAGGCTGCCTAGCTAGTGCAGTCCCCGCGGGGTAGGATTCTCTTTTTGCCCCCGACAAAAGAAAATCCACACCGTACCAGGGATTTGAACCCGGGTCTCCCGAGGGAGAATCCAGCATACTAGCCACTCAGTTTGATCAATAGATGTATATTGCAATTTCAGTGTAAACAAAAAATGGGTTAAAGGCACACCACCAGCCTTATAATCTTAAAGCATTGAGTTTAAATCCATTTACTGGCAATGGTTTCTTAACAAAGTTCAGTGATTTCTGCATTTTGCATGCTTATACTTCTCAGACAAGAATGAAATAGATTTCTCGTTCCACATTGGTTGTGCACTTTAACATTTCCATTACAGTGGAAATTGAAAGGAATAAGTCATCAAGGCCATTGTCCTTTCAAAATTTGAAAGCATACCTACAAAATAAAATGTATAGTATATGCCGTGAAAGAAAGGCAGTTAAAAAATGCCATGATATTTTCTGGTATGTCAACCAAAGACTGCAAATATCTCAGCTTCACTATAAATGTACACATTAGGTCCGGTGAACTCTTCAGAACATGAAGTTGAGGAAAAAGAGGCTGTAACATTCTAGTCATTTAATGTAGTAATTGAAAGGATATTTACAGGTTTCAAGTATGTTTAATGTTGAAAACTCCTAGCATTGCTTCAGATCATTCTAAAGTGGCTTCGAATTGTATTTTAATAGTTCATGTTTGGAACAATGTTTTATAATACTATCAAGAAGAAGAAAAACACTGACGTTCTGCAAGTTCTGAATATCAAATATGACTGGCTATTAAACAGCATCGTGTCTCAGAAACTGAGATACTTTGGCTGTATAAAATGCCAGTGGTCTAGAAAGAACAGACATGAAAGACATGGTTCTTGGAAGAAGAGACAAGGGTTCAACCAACACAAAGGTGGACATTAAAGACACCTTGGGCGTGAAAATGCTTGAGGCCTGGGAACTGGCAAAAGATTGAGAGTCTGTCCTGTGGGCTGTGATGAGAGCCATGCAAAGGACCTGCTTCATGATGATGATGTTACAATGTTAGAGATATTTGGTGTTTAACATCTGACAATATTCTTTACGTCTTTAGCTGGATGGTCACCTGGGTATAAACTTCTGGCTTCAACTTTGCAGGCAAAGAAGGCTTCAGTATTACAACCTAAAGTAAGAGCATATATTTGAAGTTTATGTTATTGCTAGGCTTTGTTTGCCAATTTTACTATTTTCACTAATTATATAACTCTTTTAATGGAACTAAACCATTTTCTTGACTTTTTGTTTCCACTGTACAGATATCAATCATTGCGTAAGTTTTTCAGTATTGACTCTGATTTGCTTTTATTAATAAAGATTTGAGAAGATAATGTGATAGTTTCCCCTTTACTTCCACATCCACTCAGGAGAATGTTACCTCTACTAGTAATTTCCAACTAGAAGAAACAAGTGAGTGCCCTGCTCTACTCTGTTGCAGAGTTGTCCGTGTATACTGATGAATACTCGAACCCCAGAACTACATTTGCCACACAACTAACTATGTGTTGCTTGTCTTCCACCAATTGTTGGTACGGTTGGGAGTTTTTCTTTGACGAGTGTGAGATCATGATGGAATCTCTCATACTCCAAAACTATTAGATTTTCAGTCCTACAAAGTGCTTTTGATGTTGCACATAAAGTGCTTTGGCTCTGGTTTTCCTTAAGGGAATTAGTAGCTGTCATACCAATCGCTGTGACTGCAAAATAAGCTGATTGCAGTAATGATGCTTATGATTATTTATAAATCAGCAGTTTTTATTGAGAACTTGGCAACCTTATAGTAAAGGATGTGATCTAATAATTGTAAATTAATAGAAAAGGATTGTCTAATTGGACACAAGTAGAACTAACAAATTGTTTTAAAGACTTAACAGTCTTTCAGTTTTCTTCTTTCTTCAGTTTTCAGTCATAAATTCTGCCATTTTGTTGAATCAAATGGGCAGAACTGTCATCATATGTTTAATCTTTTAATTGCTGTTTATTTAAGGATTTTATAATGTATTTATTTGTTGATAGAGCAGAGATCTGTGATATTCTCAATATTCTTCTTTGTCCATGATATTCTCAACATTCTTCTCTGTCTGTGATATTCTCAACATTCTTCTCAAAACCCACATGTCTGCTGCCTTCAGATGTTTTTGTTAATAACCTTTTGTTTTAAAACAAAATGCAATATGAATTCTTTAATTGTGTTCATGAATATGTGACATTTTCAGCGTAATCGCACAAGTCATTTGGCTCCAGTTGTGGACCTCAAGAGGCATGTGGACCCAGATTCACCTCTGCAGTTTAACATGCAGACTGGGAAGGTGAGACAGTTCACAATATTTGTTTTGTTTTCTTGGTAAAATTTGATCACTAGTTGACAGATAATTTTGTCACCAGTTGACCACAGACAGGTAAGTTGGTCACCAGTTGACCACAACAAGTAATTTGGTCACAAGCTGACCACAAACCGTTTGGGTCAGTCCGTTTATACTTCTTACTTTTTCTACGAGCAGTATGAAGATCCCTGGCCGGCTTGCTAGGCCAGTAGCAGGTTTAGGACACTAATCTGACCACAGGGAGTCCATCCCCTATGGCGAGCCATAGCCCCGTTAGCCCATACATCGCGGTCATGGTTGCCCGGTCTGCACCACGTTGAGGTGGGGGTTGATTTGTTGAGGCCGACCTAAAGAATGTCATGGCAGGACAGACCAGGCCCTAAGCCTTGGTTGGCAACTGGTCTAGGATTGAAGCTCCGACAGGTGGACAGTTAGAGCATTGCTTTGCTGATCCAGCAGCTTCTGCAGCTTGTCTTGTCCCAGACGTATTGGTTTTACCTTTCCTTTGGAGTACACTAGACAGGCAGAGAGAGGGATCATGCTTCATGGGCAACACATGGTCTCTAAATTCAGCCCAGGCTTTGTGTTATGGAGAGGTATAACTCCATTTTACAAACTATCGTCGGTCAAGACGGCAAGGTGCCATTCAGATTATCTCAGATTATTTATGCTGTGATTATCTCATTTATTACTTGTATTATGATTATCTCATAGATTACTTGTACTGTGATTATCTCATAGATTGCTTCTGCTGTGATTATCTCATAGATTATTTGTCTGTGAAAAACATAAAATGTTTACACGCTAAAATACAAGGATTATATTTACATCATGCGTCTTTTTCTGATATTTTCAGTTGGAGAGAGCCACTCCTACATCTATCCAGCCACAGGCTTCCATCGCTATAGCTCCAATCACTCCTTCAGTTCCTTCCACATTTATTACCTCAGATCCCATCCCTTCCTTTACTGGAGTAGCAGATGAATATGACCCTCTTCGTCCAAATGAATATGATGATGTAGTGAAGAGGATAAAAGACGACAAGGAAAAGGAGAGAGATAAAGACCGAAGGAAGGAGGAAAGGAGGGACAGAGATAGAAAAGAGGATAGAGACAGAGATCGAGACAGAGGACTAGGGAGAGGGATAGGTAAGTTTATGCAGTGCTGTCAGCTTGGGTAGCTATGTTCTAATCTAATTGTGCCAGCACTGTGGCTAAGTAATTCGTAATCCCACATACCACGTTTAAAACACCAACTGCAGGTGATTTGGAAACAGACCACCTTGCACTGGTTTTCATACAATGGTATGAGTGCCAGTCGTTCAGAAAGCAATGGCAGACTACTGAACATAAACTGACCAAGAAATCACAAACAGTACAAAAAATGCTGGGGTTGACTGTGATGTCCTATAAAGGATATGCAACTAATTTAACTTTAGTCTAATTATAGTTTTTTGTTTTTTGCATATCCCTTCTACAGGACATCGCTGCCAACACCAGCATTCTACTGCTGCTGTTGATGTCTTGGCAAGTTTTACGTTCATTAGTTTGCCATTGCTTTCTGAACGACTGGCTCCCATACCAACATGTTAAAACCACAGCGTGACATGGTCTGCTGCCAAATCGGTTACCGCCGTGCTTCAAATGCGTGGTAAGCTGCCCACGAATAACGTTTGCAAGCCTCTAGGCCACAGAGACCAGCTAATTATGGTTTTTTAACTAAAAACGATAGGCATAGAGGTTGCAGCATCCATTTCAGGTAGACTGATTTGTTTCATCACCATGTGCCCTGCCATGAAGCATTGACATTCATGCATCGCCACAGATCTCAGTCCCTGGTGTTCTGGATCAATTTCACTGATGATATTCCTCCATGCCACCATTCCTGTCCATCTAGCATCATTTCTTGAGTTCTGTTCGTGCCACATCTACTGCTGACCTTTCTGGTTGTCATGTTGTTTTTCATTGCCTTGCTTCTTATTTCATAGCCAAAGAGCATTGTCTCTTATAATTGTTAATCCAGCGGTCAGCATGGCTGAATGGATAAGAGCGTCCGTTCTTATATATGTGGTGTGCTGATGCTGAAGTAGAGGTTTCAACTCCTACACCGGTCAGATGGACTAAAATGTTGATTTCTCATCCTTGACTTTGGGATGTAAATTACAAGTACCTCTGAGGTCAGAGTGGATTCACTGGTAATAGGGAAAGCTAATCCACACACCCTGGGAAGGTTAACCTGGTCAACAAATGCCCGCAGAAGTCGGATGTGTCGGCCTAACGGCGCAAGAACGCAGCTCTGCTGTAAACAGGCACAACGCAATCACATCCGGAAAAAAAAACTCCGGATGAATGAAGAAGAAGAAGAATCCACACACAAAATTCAGTCCAGTGCTACTAGAAGTAGTGTGTATGGACTACACTTGAGTTCAAAGCGAGGAAGCGCCTCCAAAAAATGTCTTAGTCCTTTTCAGGAAATCAATATTAATTACTTTGGCAGTCCAAGGTATTTGCATCATTCTTTCACAGTCTGGATTGTGTAAATTCTGTTTTAAATAAGAAAAAGGACTGTATGCTCCCCTTTGATCCCCTAGGTAGTGAATTAGACATCTAGCCTTATCAGACAAGATTTAAGAATTCTTAGACCCGTGTGAATTCAATATATTTCATTGATACATGTGAATGCACTATCTGTCATGTATGAAAGCAACCTTGGTATCTTTCATGTAAACATGTGGACTAACATCTATAAATGCAGCACTCTCATGTGTGAATGTGATATCTGTCAAGTACGCATGTGAACTCAGCATTTCCACTTATACATGTGAACAATCTCTCATGTATCAAGGTAAACTTAATATCTCTCATGTACACATGTGAACTCTTTTACCTGTACAGGTGAAAACTATTTTGCCAGTTACTTGGGGCTAGTTATGTTCTGTTTTATCTATACTTAAATATCATCTTGACAGGAGAAGACAAGAACGCAAAAATGAAGATGAAGATGAATCAGAATTTGAGCGAATGCGAAAGAGAAGAGCCCAGGAAGAAGAAGAGGAGGAACTTGATAGAAGTAAAAGTGAGTATATTCAGTGTATGATGTTTCTCTCAGCCTTTTGTCATGGCATGGAAAGATGTCAGCACAAAAATTGATACATGCTGTTAGAGATCAAAAGGTATGGAGACACATGATTGCCTTGGCCAGTCAGCAAGACACTTGATAATGGTAATGTTCGATCTTCTTTTCTAGGAGATTGTGTCCAAATGTAGCTTGTTCTACTCCACATCTAGCTTGTTCTGCTTCAGATGTAGCTTGTTCTACTTCACATCTGGCATGTTCTACTCCACAACTAGCCTGTTCTCCACATCTGTCCTGTTCTGCCTCAGATGTAGCTTGCTCTACTCCACATCTGCCCTGTTCTACCCCACAATTGCATGTTCTGCTTCAGATGTAGCTTGTTCTACTTCACAACTAGCATGTTCTTCTTCAGATCTAGCCTGTTCTGTTTCAGATGTCACTGCTTTATTGTAAGTGGATATAGCACAACCACCATTTATTGATTCTGTCACATCACCTTATTAATCTATATATTTCCACGAGGCGTCTATCATAACATTCAGCGAAACTAAGAAGGGAAGGCAGTGGGGAAATTTAATTAGCAACCCCGCCTGACAAGGCCATGGTCAAGAATATGTGTAGCCTTAAATAGGCAGTAGCCCTGGGTGTTACCAGGGCCCATAGGGGAAGCAAAGAGTAGTAACACTAACCTACCTTACGTGTAAGAGGAAACTGTCAATTATGTTGTCATGTTAGATGTGCATCCGACTGGAGTGGAACAGGGGTAGTTAGCATTAATACACTCAATTGTTAATGCTAACTAATTATTTATTTATATACTTTATTTTTAATGCTAACTCTATAGCATTTATACAGTTCAATATGTAGTTGGTCTCTGTGGCTAAGTGCTTAAGCCATCAGCCTTGTTCTGAAGGTTGTAAGTTCATTTTCAGACTGCACGGAAGTGCTGTTTTGTTTTAGACCCCTAGTGGTCATCACTGGAGCTACATGCTCTCTGCAGTGCTCTTGACAGGCAGCTTGCAGCTTTGCGGAGAGAGATATCCAGATGGAGTAAAACCCAGCGCAATGCAGTCAGCTGGCCATAAACCTTTGACCATAGCACAAAATTGACAGAAAGCAATTAGATACTGATGATTAGCATGTGGCGGTGATTGTTTGCCTGTTTGAGTAGACTTATCTAGATGAGATCATTCCATGATGACTTGAGTAATCACGTGCTACCAACTGTTTCTCTTGCAGGAGCTGGTGCAGCTATAGCACCCCCCAGTGTTCTCTTGGAGGAAGCACCAGTTAATCCTGACGGTAAGTCATAGTCCTGGTTTCATAATAGTTGTCTAGTTCATGTAGTGCAGTGGCTAGGTCGTTTGCCTGGCAGTCGTGTGTTCAATTTCCATTGGAATGGGCATTGTTTAAGAGATGTTCCTGAGATCCTAGGTCAGTTCAGCCTAAACTGGGTACCAGGAAGTTACGTTGTTTGTCCATCAAGAATGATGATGACCATTCATTTCATCCAGTGGGGTTGAAAGTATGGAGCCGTGAGTTCTAAGATGGCTGATAAGGCCTATTTTGGCTCGAAATGTTCTTTGACAATGTGGGCAAAGAATGCTTGACGTTTCTGGAGGAGGATTTCCTGCAGTGGTTTTTCTGTCCTGCCTTTTCTTCACAGCTCTTGCAGTCCTGGTTGCCTCACATATGACTGCACCCTTGCGTAATGATGCACGCCACGAATTTCGGTCTCTGGCTGCAGCCTCCCAGGTGTCATAATGAATTCCAAAAGCATTCAGTGAAATTTTCAGTGTCTTTAAAGCGTTTCCTCTGGCCACCTTGGGAGCGTTTACCACAACGCAGTTCGCTGTAAAAAATTCGTTTAGGGAGCCTGTGATCTGGCATGCGAGTCAAGTGACCAGCCCAGCGAATCTGATTCTTCATCAGTAGAGTGTGGATACTGGGCATGGACGCTCTTTCTAGGACTTCAGTGTCTGGAATCTTGTCTTGCCATTTAATCTTCAGTAGCTTCCTTAGGCAGACTGTGGAAGTGGTTTAATTTCCTAGCGTGTCGCTGATAAACAGTCCAGGTTTCACAAGCATAAAGCAGTGTGGATAATACAACTGCTTTGTAGACTTTTAGCTTTGTTTGCAGTCTTATTCCAGATCTGTCCCATACATTCTTGTACAGTCTGCCAAAGGCCGCACTGGCCTTTGAGATCTTTGCATTCACTTCGTCATCAATTGTGACAGCCTGTGACACAGTGCTGCCAAGATAGGTGAATTTGTCCACAACGCTTAGTCTATGACCATTCACTTTGATATTCGGCACAATGTGATTATTCCCTGGAGCTGGCTGGTACATAACTACAGTCTTCTCCAAGTGTATATTGAGCCTAAAGTTGGCACAGGCATGTGAGAAAGCTGAAACATTATGTTGCATGTCCGCCTCTGAGTTGGCGTATAGAGCACAATCATCAGCAAACAGGAGCTCTCTGACGGTGTCGCTGTTAATTTTGGTTTTAGCTTTCAGCCTTCTGAGATTGAATAACTTTCCATCCATACGGTAGTTGATGTCTATTCCAATGTCATCGTTCTCGAAGGCATTCATCAACATGGCTGAAAACATGAGGCTGAACAGTGTTGGTGCCAGGACACATCCTTGCTTCACTCCATTGGTGACAGGAAAGGGTTCAGACAGCTCACCATTTTCCTGTACTCTTGCCTGCATGCCGTCATGAAATAGCCGCACTATTTGGACAAACATTCGTGGACAGCCATATTTTGCCATAATCTTCCACAGTCCTTCTCTGCTGACTGTATCAAAAGCCTTGGTAAGGTCAATGAAAGTGGAGAACATTTCGCAGTTCTGTTCCTGACATTTCTCTTGCAGCTGCCTTGCAGCGAAAATCATGTCAACAGTTCCACGTTCTTTTCTGAAGCCACATTGACTCTCAGGAAGAAGACCTTGATCAAGATGGGCTGTGAGGCGATTGAGAAGAATTCTGGCGAGTATCTTCCCTGCAATTGAAAGCAAGGAGATGCCTCGGTGGTTGTCACAGGATTGGCGGTTTCCTTTACGTTTGTAAAGGTGGACTATTGACGCGTCCTTGAAATCTTGTGGCATGGTCTCGTTCATCTATATGTTTGTAAAGACTTGGTGAAGCTGCTCTGTTAGGACCGGCCCACCTGCCTTGTATATCTCTGCTGGGATGGAGTCAGGACCAGGTGCCTTGCCGCTGGAGAGTTGCTGGATGGCTTTGCTTACTTCCACTATGGTTGGCAGGTCATCAAGAGTCTCATTGGTGGGAACTTGAGGAAGGCAGTTGATGGTTTCATCATCGAAGAAGGAAGTTGCATTTAAGATGTTGCTGAAATGCTCTGCCCAGCATTGAAGGATTTCTTTCTTATCGGTGACCAATGTTCCCCCATCTGCACTGAGGAGGGGAACTATGCCTGGTGATGTAGGACCATAGACCGCTTTCAGTGAGTCGTAGAAGTTTTTCATATCATGTCTGTCAGCAAAGCTCTGAATTTCATCAGCTTTGCTGCTCAGCCAGGAGTCCCGCATGTGCCGAAGTTTCTGCTGCACTACTCTCTGAATGTTCTTGAAGGCATCTTTTTTTTATGTTGACTTCGGGTCATTCACATGTGCCTTGAGGAGAAGATGTTTCTCAGCCAGCAATTGGTTGATGTCTTCGAAATTTTCATCAAACCAGTCTTTATGATATATGACGTTGGATGAAGAATGATTTGCGCGATGACTTGGATTAAAATGAGGAAGAGTTGCGCAATTCGTCGACCTCACTCTCTCGCCTGAGTCCATCTGAGTCCAGTGGCAAGACAAGTCGAGACGACTGGGGACGAATACAGGTGCAGTGGATGACCAGGGCACTTTATGTGCCTTGCTGTGCTCATTACGTTCCACAACGCTTTGCAGGTAAACGCCGTCTTACCCGTTGAATCAGGAATGATTTCTTCCGCGCAATCTGCTGAATCCTGTCTTCACATGCTGGGTAGGCATACCCTAGTTTACCGCTTGGTTTGACACCAAATCAGCTACCCATGCCTGGTTTAGCCAGCCTCTCACAGCTGTTGCCTGGGGGGTGGCCGCTGTCTCATGCTGACAGCTACTAGGAGCCACAGGCACGAGCTGGGTGTCAGGCTTGGACCAGTGGGGGATGGGTCCTGAGAAGGACATGAGAGTCATCCTTACCAAAGGTAAAAAGGTTTCTTACCAGGAAGTGTTGTTCGGAAGTAAAGGTGACTGGTGTGATTTTTACACCGCCACCCATCGAGTGCTGATTGGTCGGTAAAAATATGGGGTTAACAGTGTATCCCAGTACACCTTGCTAGTCTCCATGGCGATGGCGTTGCGGACGGGATTCGTAATGCCACTTACCTGCGTTCGAAACACAGCGGCGACCGATTTGGCAGCAGACCGCGCCACACTGGTTTTAACATGTTGGTATGGGAGCCAACAGGGATGTGTAATGTCTCCAGATCTGTTTTCCCTGTACAGTGAAAGTATTTTCAGAAATATTGAAGATATGGAAGGAATCAACATTGGGGGACGATGCATCAATAACATTAGATATGCAGATGATACAGTCTTGATTGCAGACAATGAACAGGACCTGCAAAATTTAGTAGATGCGATTGTTACACACAGTGAACAACTAGGGTTAGAATTAAATTGTAAAAAGACACAGATTATGGTCGTCACTAGGAAGGACGAAATACCACAATGTAATATACAAGTAAATGGGAATATTCTTCAACAAGTGAGCAGGTACAATTATCTCGGAACAGTAATAACATCTGATGGGAGATGCCTTGAAGAGATTAGAACAAGAATCGCCATGGCAAAAGTAGCCTTTAGCAAGATGAAAAACATATTGACCAATAAAAAGATGTCCATTGAAATGAGAAAAAGAGTGTTGAGATGCTACATTGAACCTGTACTTTTATATGGATGTGAAGCGTGGACAATGAGCAGTCAGGCTGAAAAACATCTGATGGCTGTAGAGATGTGGTTTCTGAGGAAAATGCAAAAAATACCATGGACAGCCAGAAAGACCAATGAACAAGTTCTTCAAGAAACAAATGAAGATCGTAAATTGATTAGAGAAATTAGACGTAGACAGTCAACAATTTTTGGGCATGTTATGAGAAGAAATGGATTGGAGAATTTGGTGACAACTGGTAAGATCGAGGGGAACAGACCAAGGGGAAGACCTAGAAGCAAGTACCTGGATGGCTTGGCCTTGTGGCATGGTCGAGACAGAAACACGGAGCTGATCCACGACTCTGGTGATCGAGTGAGATGGCAGAACATGACCGCCCACGCTTACCGGCATGGCACATGATGGATGGATGGATGGGATCCAATCGTTCAGAGACATCAACAGTGGCAGTAAAATGCTGGTGTTGACTGCAACATCCTGTAAAGGATATGCAACTTTAAAAAAAATACATCTCAAGGCATTCAAAAAGTATCTTTTACTATCTTGTCTGGCAATTCTTAACATTATTTAGGCTGCCACCAGCATTCCTTAAAGGCCACATTTTTAGTACCCATAAACATATATATTCACACACACTCACTCTCTCATTCCTCTCATTTATGAGACCTCTTTCTTAGCATTAAGTCTACTTAGACATTCATAATCTCACTTTTCTCTTTCTGGACTTATTCATCACGCCCAAGAAGGCGTTTCGACACAGTTTGGGAACCACTGATCTAGTATTTGCCATAGGCGAATATAAGGTGGTTCAGCCGGAATCCCGGTGTATACTCGATTCATGGTATATTATTCATTATTGTCCATAGAACAGAACCCGAGGGTGACTTGATAGCCGTTATTCAGTATGATGGCAGATTAGGCTCGTTGGTAATTAACAATATCGCTCGATGGCTGATACACATTTTTAATTGTCACTGTAGATTCTGTGCATCGTTTCTGGACAAGCCCTTTCCGGGTGGCAGTGCTGTGATCTTCTCATTGTGATTCATTCACTCATCATCTGAGTTAGATTTAAGTTCTTTCACAGGAATATTCACAACTAGGAATCTAGAACAAACTCAACATGTCTGAAATAACTCAACGCCACTATGATTTTCTATTTCTTTTTGTCTCTGAATATCAGACGAATTACATTCATCATATTCTCCACGTTTAACATAAATACAATATTCAGAGACCATAGTTTAACACATTCTAACTTCAAAAGTAGGGCTCATTGTGTGACCCGCCTCGCAATTTTCGTGCAAGCGAGATTCTTGAACTTCACATCTTCACGCTTGGTTGCGTGAAGCTGTAGCCTGATATCACCGGATGGCCCATGACCTAACCTTGGTCTATGGCACACACCCCCAGTGGGACTTTAAAAAATGTACATTTTTTTTTGTTTATTTGTTTATTTGATCTGACAATCTGTGGACAAGGATCTATTATTCTGTTGATTCCCTTCATACTCTCTAATTAATAATTATCTGTAATATGAGACTTATTCTCCATCTAGTGAACACTGTTTTTTTTAAACTTCAATTAGTTTCACATATCTGGTATGCTGCTATATTGTACCAATTCGGCACTTTGTCGGTTGCTAGTGTTTCTGGTGGGTTTACTGAGTTGACAATATTCAACTTCTTGTGTCAACCTTGCCCCTCTCAGTTATAATGTGTAACATTGTGTGTTAATCAGAAGTCATTTATTATCATGAGTTGTATATGTATCATCTTTGTCATTATTGTACAGAAGTTTTTGTATTGAGACAGTTGAAAGTGTGGTAACACAATTAACCATTGTTTAACTCATTTATCATCATCGTCATGATCACTGTCGTGTCCCTTGCCAGGTGGTGTAAGCGTTCATGTCTCTCCACAAATCTCAGTCCCTGGTATTCTGGATCAATTCTACTGATGTATTCCTCTCTGTCATCATCTTAGGCCATTCATCATCATTTCTCTTGGTCTGACACTTCTACCGCTGATATTTCCAGTTGTCACAATGTGCTCCGTGGCCCCTCTTCTCATTATATGACCAAAGAACAGCCTTTGTGTCTTTCTTATGGTCGTGTTTAATGTTCTTCTTTGATCATTATAAATTCACCATCATATTGAGTATTATCGAAACATTCTCTTGTTTCTGTGTGTTTTTCCTTTTGTTGGATCTCCTAGTTATATTTCATGTTCATTTGGATTCTAGTACAATCGACTGCAGTCAACCCCACTCTCTATGTTTGATACCATCTTGTTATTAGTGTTGATTAAACTGTTGCAGTAATACACTAGTGTTCTTTTCCTGTACATTTACGTCATTATCATCTTGTTATACACCACTTAAGATATATCATAATTATTTCACTTTTTTACAGCTGATCGACCCAAGTCTCCTAATATGGGCATGGCAATGATGTAAGTACAATCAAGCTTTAAATAACTAAAAAGAAATCAAGTAACTGAAATTGCACAAGAAGAAACAATGTAGTTTATTTGTCTTTAATCAAATTAGCGAGCACGTTAGTGTAGTCACTAGAGGCAACTCTGATAATGCCATGAGCATGGTCAGACAAAGGTTTAATGTCCGTGCTCATCATCTGCTAAAGTGAGGGAGAGACTGATCACCCATCCCTCCATACATTCAGGCCTGTAAAATGTGATGGTCCCAGTACATCACTGGCCCATATGTTTTTTTTCTTTTTTTTAATGTCCGTTATTTTTTGGAGAATAGTTTTGAAATTTTGTCTCCTTTACTTCATGTCTCATAATGATCACTCTGTATTTTTGAATGTCTTTCTTCAATTAATTTTATTTAATCCTACACTCTTGTTGGTCCTGGCTATATCCCTTAATGCATATTGTGGCTATTTCTTAGATCTCATGCCTTTTCATCTTTGCAGAACTTAACTGTGGTACATACATTCAGTAATCTACACTAAAAAAAACAAGTTACAGAAAAAGTCTTGCACACAAATGTTTGTGGACAACTAAATATTTGTCATTCTTCTTCTCCTTCTCTTCTTCTCCTCCTCCTCCTCCTCATCTTTTCCCCCTCTTCTTCTTCTTCTGCTGCTGCTCCTTCCCCTGTGCCTCATCTTATCCTCCTCCTCTTTATAGTGTTGGTCTAGAATAGATGACTCTCCACTTCTCTCTGTTTCTGATATTTATTGACGTTGATGTTTCATATATTATTATTTGTCGCCCAGTTGTGTAAGCATCTGTCTCTGTACTCCCTTGTCTCTCTTGCCTGGTATTCTCCCCACATTAGGTTAATTTCTCTACTCCATCTCTTTTTTTATTGATATGCCCCATAAATCTCTGTTGTCTTTTTCTTATGGTTTATCTACACATTATTTAATACATTTTCCGGGCTAAAAGATAATCTTATATATCTTATGAAGTCTCAGTTTAATTTATCAATTTATTAATTTATTATATTAATTACAGATGGTAACATTTATATGTATAATTTTCTAGAAGCAACAAAATGTGCATTTCAAATTATTAAGGATGTTTGCTGATGTCAGAAGACGTAATATTCAGATGTTGACTGGTTCATTAATTCTGCAGGGGCTCAGTTGCATCAAAGATCATGGCCAAATATGGCTACAAGGAAGGCCAGGGACTTGGAAAATCTGAACAGGGAATGAGCACAGCTTTGTATGTTGAAAAGACAAGCAAACGTGGAGGAAAGATTATTCATGAAAAAGATATGCCCAAAGGTAAAAGAATGTATTTCTTTTCTTTTAATTAAATTAAGCTAATGGTCGACGTTTGGCCGACCGGATCTTTATCTTCTAGAGTTGAGTGACCTAGAATTGATTGTTGACCTGGGCGTAAAGGTTCATCGTAGACAAATTGTTCATCGCCATTTTTTTTTTCCGCCTAGAGCTTGGAGGAGTTGAAGGAGTGGCTATAGCGTTGTATACTACATAACGTATCACCTGGATCTTTTCTCTGCGGCATGCCGGTGTGCTGGGGAATAAACAGGCGGACAGATTGGCTGGCTAGGCAAAACTTGGTGGAGTATTGATGCATGATAAGGCAGACGTGGTTGCAGCCTTGTGGGAGCACGTGTACACCTCGGAGGAGCAAATGGAACATCATAGTCTGGCAAGATTGGGGCAGCGAGGAGTGACGAGGGGATCTGGCTGACGCTCGACGCTCAGCGAAATGGACATGTAATCAGATTGCTATTGGAACTATTGGTGTTGGAACTCTTCGCTTGCTGCTGAGGATGGGGACGGAGCGCTAATGGGAATGCCCCGAATGCTGTGATGTCGGTTCCTAAATCAATCAATCAAGCAATCAATTAAATTATTTAAATATTCTTAAATCAACAAAAATCAAATAGTAATATCCGGGAAGGTTAACCCGGTCGACAAATGCCTGCAGAAGTCGGATGTGTTGGCCTAACGGCGCAAGAACTCAGCTCTGGTGTAAACAGGCACGAATTAACGCAGAAGAAGAAATAGTAATATTTATTAACATATTATGAAATTTCTTAAATTGGCTGATTTATGTTTTTAGTTTATCGCCATGTTAATGTGACCAGATATTTTTAATATTTTGTGTGGTCTGTAGTTCTGTGTATGCAGATGCTGAACAGTGAGTAATGAAATGGTGAAGAAAATTGAAGGCCGTGGAGATGTGGTTTTTTGAGGAAAATGTTGAGAATATTATAAACTGAAAGAAAACAATCACTGAGGTATTGAGTGCTGCACTCTTCAGATCTGGTAGATCACTCTTTTAAACAGATAAGCAAAAGACAAATGAAGTGTCTAGGGCATGTCAATGGAAGAGATAGAATAGAAAAAGTAGCCTTATGTTGGGACAGCGACACTGTAATTCTGAGCCACATCTCCCCCATATTAGATTATTTTGTCTAAGAAGAAATGCATCTAGATAATGTTAGTTTATTGGGGGTCTGCAGAAAGTAATATATAAAGGATTGATATTATTATTGATTGTTAAAATAGTACATTTTATTGTATGTGTTAACACATTTACACTTCAGTCATATGGGTGGGGAAGATTATAAAGTAACTTGAATTACATGCCACCAAAGCATAGTGTGTTGTGTTTTCTTTTATCTTTACTTTAGGGATATAGTATTAGGCCCCAATTTTGGCTGACCAAATGGCACATGAATGGTATTGTTGTATGGTCAGGATTATGCTGTTTGGGAACCATGGTTTTGCAGTGTCCAGTATGCTTGCCTGCCAGTCTGGTAGTAATGTGTTCAAATTCCCTTAGGGGAGGATATTCTCTCTAACCTACCATACGTGCCATAAGAGACGACTTAGGAGGGTTGACATGAGACTGGCTACCTCATCCTGTAGAACATTTTAGCTGCAAAATCCAACCAATTATGAACAAGTCTACCAAGAGCTTAGCGTGAGCTGGTTGAGGGCCCATGCTCCACTTGGAGATGAGAGGCAGGAGAAGAAGATAGAAAATCTTATACTCAACACGCCTCCGGTTGTGAAACAAGGGTCCTTTATTCTGCAGTCCATCTCTGCTTTCCCAGATCTGTATTCCCTCTCCTGTGTCATAGGGTTGGCCTGAAAGCTGTACTAGAGAAACATTTAATCTTGTCATTACTATGAGCCAGGTCCACTCACTAACCATGTGGTGATCACAGTCCAAGGTCATATTAGACATGCTTATTTTGAATATATGAATGTGAATTCTACATATAGTTGTTCTCATTGTTTCTGCAGAAGTAGCCCAGTCCAACACAAATTTGTTCAAGAACTTGTCCAAAGTTATTATACTACAGGTAATGTAATGTGAAGTTTGTGCTCACTGTCCTGTAACCATGCTAGTTGCTTATTGCTGTCAGCTTGGTGTGTTAGGTGTTTACATATTCTAGGTTATGGCATTTTGTGAAAAGTCTATTTGGGGTAATACATAATGATATCAGAAATATCTGCTGCTGCACCATACCTAAAAGCTCTGTGATGTGACCATCGGTGGGCAAGAGGTGCCATAACCCCTCCTTTCTGCTGCCTTGAGGGATATGTATTTGTAGTCAAAGACTAGAAAAACTGGCAGAGGGCAAGGGTAAACCACCATTGTACATTCCTGGTACTTTATGATTTGACAGACCACTTGGTTTCAGATTCAGAGACTCGTGATCATATGAGATGGCGAAACATGATCGCACATTGTTGTAGGCGCTGCAGAAATTTATGTATGTTTGCTGCATTCTTATTTATATGTCTGTGACAGTGTTAAAAAAGGCCATAGTCATTGTTAGTTTATATTTTGTGCAAATTCATATTTTGTGAAAGACTTACATGGATCTTCTTCTTCTTCTTCTTTGCGTTCATCCGGAGTGTTTTTTCAGATGTGATTGCGGTGTGTCTAGTTAGGCACCCTTGGGTCAAAACCCTCAGGCCAACACATCCGACTTTTAGCATGCTGATTTGACCAGGTTAGCATTCCTGGGAGACTGTCACTTTTGTGGTACCGTCCACATCCCAGCTGGTCAAGTTGGAACAGTCGAGGACTTCGGTTATCCCTCAAGGGAAGGTAGGGACAGTCCATAGCATTTTCCGCCATCCAAGGTGGCTTCCATAGTTGCAGGGCCGACACATAGCGCCCTGGTGCTGGGCTCACCGAGGGAATCGTCATGTCCTGCTCATGGCTGCTTTAAATCCTCACTTCAATATATTGGGCATTTCGTTCACCACGGGCCGTTCCCGCACAAAGCAGACAGGTCTGCAGACGGTATCCACTCGGCGAGTTTTCAGTTCGAACATGTGCTTGTCTTTGTGCCCATCAGAGCTGTTCCAGGCACGACGGACATTCGGAAAACTACCTAGTCAGAGCTGTTCCGAACAAGAGCGGCATTCGGAAACTAGGTAGTCAGAGCTGTTCCTAGCACGAAAGAAATTTCACTCTGACGTTTTTTGCGTTGTGCCTGATTTATTTGCACCCGTAGGCCAGCACATCCGACTTCAGCAGGCATTTTTACGGGTTAGCCTTCCCGGGGTTTCGAGAGACGTTAGACTGTTTGTGCTGTGGTATCGCCCACATCTCAGCTGGTCAAAGTAGTATGGTCAACAACAACAGGGTAAACCCTCAAGGGAAGGCAGGGGCAGACCATAGGCATTCCCCTGCTATCCAAGGAGGCTTCCATAATTGCAGAGCCAGCACAGATTGCTCTGAGACTGGGCTCACCCGAGGAGTTGCCTCATCCTGCTCATGGCTGCTTTAATTCCTCACTTCTATGTGTTGGGCATTTTGCTTGCCACTGGTCGCTCAAGCACACACCAGGAACGGTCAGTCTGTGGGCGATATCCACTAGGTAAGCTTTCAATTTGAACTTCGGGCCACGCAATGGATTCGCTAGCCGTGCGTTCCATTTCGTGTTATTGAGACGTTTTTCCGCCTTTGTCTAGACTCTCTACGAGGTAGATACAGACAGTTTTCATAACCATTTTGACTGGGGCTCTTCTACTTTTTTTTTTGTACTCGCTCACGAGGTAGGCTACATGTGCTGCCGGCTCAGCACCTTACCTCCGTGCAGAAGTGAGCAAAACGGCCAGGCCCTCTCATCCAGGGATCCCTCATATCCCCCAGCTGAGAGCCTTCGGACAAGTATCTGGACTGGGCATGTAGCGTGCTCAGAATCTCACCTCCATTTTTCGGTAGGTGGATATCAAACCAGGCTCTCACATCCGAGGGTTTATGGCTTAGAGGCGTTCAGTCACAACCCTCGATAGAGAGCCTTATAGTATGTGTTCGGACCAAGAACTTCTGCCTTCGTGCGCCTGATTTAAACTTCTGACTGCTATCCTCAGTCTACCTGCAGAGCAGCAGGTTGTGTCTCTCTTAGTCTGGCCCCTATCCCATAAGCTGTCCGATATGTAGTTGTCATCCATTGACACAGCACATGAGGTCAGTGGGACATGCAAGCTCCCCCACCACGGCAAGGTGGAGACACATTGGGGGAGTTACATGGATCTACATTCCATGTTGTGCTGGAATTTATGATACTGAATGAATGAGCAAATGGGTAAACTTCAAGAACATTGGAGATTGGAACACTACTATTGTTGAGGATGTTTTGAGGATTATGATTAACTGCTGAGCAAAGACATGGCAACAGACGAAACAGGCAGTTAATGGATGCTTATTTTTTTATTATGTTTACAGTTATAGCAGAGAAGGATATAGTACATATGTCATCATCTTACTCTTATCTAAATAATGGTTCGGGTTCATACAGGCAACAATACACTGTTCGCTAGGATATAGAATATTTATTACATACAGTGTACAGTTGGCGCAGTGGGTAAACAGACCCGCGCTTTCTTATCATACATATCACAGATCGTTAATCATCAAACATATAGTTGTCATACAACAATCTAGCACACTATCTAGCCTAAGTATATCTACGAATATCTATGAGTCCCTCTCAGGCAGGCCCTGTTGTCTCTCTCCAGTCCGTTTGTCCTCTGCCGGTCTCCGCGTGTCCTAACTCGACACGGGCGGTAACTCTGTCCGAGTTCCTCGTGGACCCCGCATTAGGCGGGCCACATCAGTGTCCACGGAATCATGGACTAGGTGACCAACTCTATCGAGAAGGTTCTCGATTACTCGGGTCCTGCACGACTCAGTGGTATCCCTTGGGCTGGAGTTGTAGCCCTCTATTCTAGATGCAAGTGAGGCGGTGACAGGATCCCCCCTCCCCCTGATATGATTGGTTGTTGGGTAATTAGATCTGTTCTAATTCTGTCACCGAATCACATAAAGTTGGTGTTTGTAGTTTGGTGGATAGTAACCTGGTAACATACCTACTAGCACTAAAAACTCATGTATTCTACCATACAACACTTCTCTGATTTGGTGCAGAGATCCCTGTCTCTCGTGTGCTTAAATATGCTTATCAGACCGAAGTTCCGTGGCATTTTAGTAGTTGTATTTACAACTTGCCCTTCTCATAGTACCCGAAATGGTACCCAGACAAATAACCCCTATATAATAGAGGGTTAACAAGACCGGAGTCTTGGCTAAATAAGTACACCTTCAAATCTTGATCTGTGTGTGTATTTCTATACACTTTTACTCCCGTATGTTATATAATGCTAAATATGTAGTTACCTTGTTCTTTTATCCCCCTCAGACTACATGTGTCCCTGTTGGCTTGTTAGTGTGTTAACTAATCCGTTAATAAGTTGATGTTTCTAATAAAGTGACTGTATTTTAAATTGATAGTGTTGAGTTTTGAGGTTTGTGTAACGTGCGTGCTGAATGTGTGGTGTAATTCCAAGCGTCACGAGTTGGGATAACCTCAATCACGAAATACTGCACTGTGTGCAATACATGATCAGGCATTCCAAGTAGTGGTGCTTAGATGTATCCTAACTGCTAAACTAAGTCTATTACACTAACTACTTGATTAAACTCACTAATAAACTAAGTTCTACACATGTACTGACAAATTAGACAAGTCATGCACTTTTACATGGAAGACGCAGACAAATTACAATGAATACGTTTTGCGTACAATTTGTCCGCCAAGTGTATCGTTCTCTCATTTAATCCTTCCACTCAGTCATTCACTCATCTGACATTCCAAATAGTAATTGGTTAAAATATATATTTAAAGTTGAGGTAAGCGTTATTGCCCTTAGAAAAAATGGGCTAGGCGATATTTGCCCTTTAAGAAAATACGTACTTTTTGTACGATGAATGAAAAATAGGTTATAATTTAACTAGAGACACTTGTATAGGACGGTTATTTAGGATATGAATGGTACCGTCTGTAATATTAAAGTAGAATATGTACAAGTTACATGTTAACACAATTTATATACATCATTAATGGAAATATAATACATTTTTAATAGTAAACTAATTAATTAAATAACTCCAACGATGATGTGCGCGTTGACGTCCCTTCGTTCGTGTGTTATGCCATGAATGTTAAAGTTAGTATGGCTGTCTCTTAAGTGTTGTCGTCGATGTTGTTCTGTTTCGGCTGTTTGCACAGTTTTGTAGTAACAGCAAGTATGGATTGCTCTCACCGTCCCGTATGAAATATTAAAGTGTTCAGAGTCAGTTCACTGGTTGATATCATTGGTTAAACTGAACACAGTTACTGTTTCTTGCTGGAATCGTTCTAGAGCTTAGGCATTTGATGGTATAGTTCTTACAATCTGGCTCTTCAAGTATGTTTATAGGTGTCGTAATTAAACTAATCACTGAGAGTACTCTAGCAGGTGTAGAGTCACACTGATATATGTAACGAACTAAAAGTATCACAGTTTATGTGTGGCTACTGGCCAATGTGATCAGAGTCATTCTACTGGCGCATTTGTCTGCCGTGATAAAAGGTCAGCCACTAAGTTATCGGTGCCCTTAATATGGCGAATTTCGAAGTCAAAGTCCTGAAGTAGAAGACACCATCTTCGTAACCTGTTGTTTTTGGGCGACCCATGGTTAAGGACTAATAATGGCGAACTGTCTGTGAGGACCACAAAATGGCTTCCTAAGAGGTACTTAGATAATCTCAATATACAGAACAAAAGGCTCAAACACTCCAATTCAACTGTGGCATAACGAGTCTCAGCCTTCTTCAGTTTGCGGCTTACGTAGAGGATCGGGTGTCGAACGCCATCCACTTCCTGCATTAAACATCCTCCTATTGCGATAGCGCTCGCATCTGTGGTCAAAATAAAGGGTAAATTTATATTGGGTAATCGTAAGACTGGTGGATTAGAAAAAATATGTTTCAACTTACACATTGCATCATCTAAGCTGGTACTTTTACAAATTTTTGATGGATGATCTTTAGTTAACATATCAGAAAAAACTGAGGTGAGTTCTGCCCAATGTGGAATGAATTTAGAATAATAGTTAATCAGACCTAGTAAACTTCTAACCTGCTTCTTTGTGGTAGGTACTTCTAGATTAAGGATCTTGGAAACAATTTTATCATCAGTCAACAATTTTCCTTCAGAAATTCTATGACCAAGGAAGTCTATTTGTGTATAGCCTATTTCAACCTTGGAAGGTTTGATAGTAAGTCCAAAAAGAGAGATTTGGTTGAAGACTTGTTTTAGGGTGAGTAAGTGAGAAGTCATATCAGAAGAATGAACACATATATCATCAATATAAGCAACTACATCATTAATTCCGTGTAATAACAATCTTGTTAGTCTCACAAATGTGGCCGGTGCGTTCTTTAGGCCAAAAGGAAGATATAGCCATTCGTATAACCCGAGAGGTGTTGCGAATGCTGTTATATGTCTACAAGAAGGGTGTAGAGGAACTTGCCAATATCCTTTCGCTAAATCTGTCTTAGAAAATAAGGATGATTGAGCCATATCTAAAATAAGATCTTCACAACTGTTCATAGGCTCTGCATCTGTTGTTGTTCTGGTATTCAATATTCTATAGTCGATGCACAAGCGGATTGTCTGGTCTTTCTTTTTCACCAAGACAATCGGTGAAGAATATTGAGACATAGATTTTTGAATAATGCCATTCTTCTCTAAATCTAAAATTTCCTTATCTAAATTAGATCTGTAATGGAGAGGAATAGAATATGGTCTACATTTGACCGGTCTCAGATCTGTTAGCACAATTGAATGTGTTATTCTATCAGTGCGTCCAGGTTTGTTGGAAAAGATCGTCTTATAGTCGTCTAGGAGCGTCAAAATGTCCTGTCGCTGTTGTTGTGTCAAAGTGTCAGAGATATGTATGTCCTTTATACTTCCGTCGTCAGTCATAATTGGCACAGGGATTTCAGTATTGTCCATGTCTGTCTGATTTATCACAGATGCTACAGTTTGTAAATTGTCTTCAATGTCATTGTCGTCGTCGTCGTCGAGATCGATCGTCAATATGTCGTCAAATTTGTCGTCATTGTCAATATCACAGATTGTCGGTAATGTCCATATGTCTTCGTCGTTTTCGTCGTCGTAAGCGTGTGTCGTTAACGATGCTTCGTTTGTCGAGGTGTCATTCCGTTGGGAAATTGTCGTTTTGTCTCCGTCAACAGTTTGTTGCGTCTGTTCATTTGTCTCATTGTCCTGTCTAGCATAGTATGGTTTCAACATATTTACATGCAATAATTTCAATTTTCCATTTACAGAGAATGTAGTAGTGTTATTTCCCTTGACCAGTTTATGACATATATCACAAGATGTACAAAATGTTTTAATGTCTTGGTCGAACTTTGGCCAATAAAAATGAGTCAGGACAATTGCCTTGGTCAATTCGTATCCCATATGACCTCCAAAAGGGGAGTCATGGGCTATTTTAAGCACTTTGTTTCGATGTGCTAGTGGTAAAACAATTTGCTGTGTCGTGGCCTGCTTTGTTGTGTAAAATCTAGTTAAGATGTTATTCTGTAGCCTAAATGTCCACGATGCGTTTTTAGTGACTTTTGGTTTAAGACCAACTAATTTGAAGTATGGTGCAAGTGTTGTATCTGCTTTCTGTTCATTACCAAAAGTGATGTTAGTTGAGTTTGGCGCTACTATTTCTAACGATTCCTGTAGTTGGTCGGTGTTGGTTTTGTGGGTTGTCTGTCGTGTTATTGCGTTTGTGTGTTGTGTGTTTTGTGGCACATTTACAGGTTCGGTACTTGGTAGTTTGGTAGCATCCTCAATTCGAGGTTTTAATTCGGTCGTATCGTTTCTAGATTCGACCGCCCCTGCATTGTACACCTTGGTAAATTCTTTGTGAACTACCTCAGTGGTTGTCTCCCTTGGTATTTTGGCAGAATGAGACAAGCAAGAATGGTGTTTCTCTTTTGCGTCGCTGTTTCTGTGGTGGATACCGTGTTTTTGCTCCCACCTTTTGATTTCTCTTTCAGAGCATGGATGTATGTTGGGTAAATTACCAAGAATAATATCCGCGACTGGATTTTCAAGGACAGCAGCCAATACCTGTCCTGATATGAACGGTGTTTGAATTTCGACCAAAGCAAGGGGGTATTTCTCTATCGTACCTGAGAATGTGCGACACGTCACCTGTTTGTCTGTGTAGTCTTTAGCGTCTATTAATGTTTTTCTAACCCCACAGAGAGTTGCGCCGGAATCACGAATTAATGTGCACTTTTTGTTGTTGAGAAACCCTGTAAAAAAAACTAGCTTGCCTGTAGATGACAAAGCAGCGTTAGCTGTTTCATTTGCAATAGGTACCGTGTGGCCACATAATAATGTTGTGTCCAGTTGGAACTTAGTACAGGTGTTGCACTTACTGTCTGTTATGGTGTTTATGATGTGTACAGCATTGCCAAGCTCGCTCTCATTGTCGTGTAGATTGTCACATTCATTCAGTGACTCGAGCTCTTCGTCAGACGACGTTTCTACTAATGCAGAATTGGCCTGTTTCAATAACTTTCGGCCTTGACAGTCCTTATTATAGTGACCCCAGCTCTTGCAGAAATAACATTTAATAGCTCTGTGGTAAGCCATGCGTTTAGCTGTTTGCATATCTACCATCTTCTGGAGGTGTTGAGGGTAGGTGGGTGCTTTGTCGCACATCCCGTAACTGTCGTGATGGTAATTGCAATATTGGCATTTTACTACTTTACCGACCTTGGATCGTGGTTTAAATCTACTCTCTGTTTGTTTGGAGTATTTGGTGTTGACTACTGCAGCTGCTGTATCATTATGACTTATGTTATGTTGAAAAATATCCCTATTTGCTGTGAAAAATGCATTCCCCTTTGCCTCGATTTCCTGAATGCTCTTACAGTCCATTTGTTTTAAGAACTTGGCAAAAGGTGTGGGGATGGTACTGACTATTTTATCTATTATAATAAGCTCCTTAAGTTTATCATGGCTATTGTTGGTTTTAGCCGAGTTAATCCATTTTGTGCATATGTCTTGGACTGTACTGACATAATCTATAAAGGTTTGGTTTGGTTGAGGAGATAATTTGGCAAATTGTTGTTGGTAACCTGCAGTGTCTAAAGAAAAATGTTGGAGAATGCGTTGTTTTAGGTACTCATAGTCTTTTCGCATTTCCTGTGGTATTGTCTCTATTACTTTCAGTGGTTCAAGAGCTAGGTTCCTCATTAGAATAAATGCCCAATCTGATTTACTGATTTTATGATGAGACATGAGACACTCAAAATTTTCTAAGTAGGCGGAGATGGAATCTCCAGAACAGAAAGCCTTCACGAGACCTTTATATTTATTATATTTTTGTTCTTCTTCTTTGCTTCTTAACTTATTTATTGATATTTCTGCGTTGGTCTCCATTTCCATCTGTTTCAGTTTAATCTGTGTCTCGGCGTTTAACTGGGCCTGTTTGGCGGCGGCCTCAAGCTCCATCTGCAATTTCTTTTCATTGGCCTCCAATTGTAATTTCTTTTCATCTGCTTGCATTTGCATTTGCAATTTCTTTTCTTCGGTTTCCATCTGTAGTTTCTTCTCATCTGCTTGCATTTGCAATTTCTTTTCTTCGGCCTCCATTTGCAGTTTCCTTTCTTCTCGTTCTATCGCTCTTTCTTCTCTGGCAATGTTTTCTGCGTGTGTTTTCTGGGCCCATTCTGACAGTTTTTCTTCTTTATAACCTAACTTTATTCCTTGCTCAATGCATTGATCTAAACTAGACATTTTGTGTTTTACTACTTTGTTAAGTTTATAGAGTTAAATCCCTTAGAAAAATATGTTGTGTGGTCAAAAATTTGGTTAACTACCCTAATTCTTACTGTGTAAATCAAAATGCAAGGTTATATTGGTGACAAGGTTATGAATATGCAAAGAAATCAATATGATACAAAATAATACATTGATGAAACATGAGAAGTACAGCTTAGAATTTACAATGAGTATGAGGTGAAACTTAGCTCTTAATTGAAGAACTCCTCGATGTTGTCTTGTACTCTCGTCAATGTTGGAAAGGTTTCATCGGTTGGACGCGGCACTTGTTGCGGAACAATCTGCTCGTGGAGCGAGAAAACATTAGTCACTGTCACACAAAAAAAATGTCAAAATAGTAACATGTAAAAAAAAAATAGTTTACAGAATCAAAATAATGCGGCACTGCAGAGGCAATGGTGAGACATTGCCGAGGGACTCAGATTACTTCTACTTTATCGCTAGATAGCTACTAGTTTTATGTAAATTTGTAACGTTAACAATTTCTTTGATTTAAGCAAATCAATGTGTTACCACAATCAATGTTTTATCAAAATTCAATGTGATATGATTAAATAATTAATTTTACATGGCATTTAACAGGTTTTTAAGAAAACATTCTATGCCACAACCGGAAAACTAGCCCCCATAAAGCCTGTCATCATCTTACTCTTATCTAAATAATGGTTCGGGTTCATACAGGCAACAATACACTGTTCGCTAGGATATAGAATATTTATTACATACAGTGTACAGTTGGCGCAGTGGGTAAACAGACCCGCGCTTTCTTATCATACATATCACAGATCGTTAATCATCAAACATATAGTTGTCATACAACAATCTAGCACACTATCTAGCCTAAGTATATCTACGAATATCTATGAGTCCCTGTCAGGCAGGCCCTGTTGTCTCTCTCCAGTCCGTTTGTCCTCTGCCGGTCTCCGCGTGTCCTAACTCGACACGGGCGGTAACTCTGTCCGAGTTCCTCGTGGACCCCGCATTAGGCGGGCCACATCAGTGTCCACGGAATCATGGACTAGGTGACCAACTCTATCGAGAAGGTTCTCGATTACTCGGGTCCTGCACGACTCAGTGGTATCCCTTGGGCTGGAGTTGTAGCCCTCTATTCTAGATGCAAGTGAGGCGGTGACAACATAGATATGAATGTAAATTATTTACAACTAGTGTTTGACTGGAATGATCAGTATCTACACCCTGAGATATTTGTTGAGAGAGTTGGAGCATCTATGGGTTTGACCAGAGTGCTATGGTTACTAGTCTACATATTTAGTGCTAAAACTTCAGTGCTAAAACAGTTACTAATAAACTACAAATATTCATTAACAAGTGCTTGCACAGATTAGCACTAAAATAGTATGACAGAATCACTCATGTGGGGCTTAAGGAGAGAACTAAATGGATGTGAATCTAGGGATGTGGAGAAATTGCTTGTGAAGGGTGGGTAACTCACTGAGCAAACCTGGTTATAGTGTAACTAGAATGTACTTCTTCTGGAATACACAGGGCAGATGAAAATGAGAGAGACGTAAACACAGACAGAGAAGAGAACTTGATACAGAGATGAATAATATTGGGAGAACATGGAGGGAGTTACAGAAGATAGCAAAGGATAGGACATCTTGGCTGAGGGCCTATGCTGCAATAGGAGATAAAGGACAGAAGAGAGTAGACAATGTCTGTGAGTGCACTGGTCCTGGTTACATTATAATCTTTCTTTACTGCATGTCACCCTGGGGTTAGCTGACTTTGACCAGACCCTTACCTCACGCAGTCATTGCCAACAAGGACAAGATGGCAAAGAAGAAAGTTAGATCTTGCCACCTCACACAGTATTGTGACCTAACATACTTTGACCAGATCCTTACCTCAAGCAGTCATTGCCAACAAGGACAAGATGGCAAAGAAGAAAGTTAGATCATGCCACCTCACACAGTATTGTGACTTAACATACATATTTTTGTTTGGTGTTCACTCGCTTTGAACTGAAGCATAATCCATACATGTGCCACCACTTTCAGTGCACTCGACAGGTTCTTGCATGTAGATTAGCTTTTCCTGTTAACCAGGATCCCTCGTCATCAGGTGACCCCACGACTTCTGAGATACTTGTAAATTACGTCCCCAAGTCAAGAACGAGAAGTCAACATTTTAGTCCAATGTAGGGGTTGAATCTGTTACCTTGACATCAGCACACCAGAAGTTTAAGAGAGAGTGCTCCTGTCCATTTGTCCATGCCTGCCCCCATCTAGCATACATGAAACCACCCCCCTCAGTATCTGCCGTGGATTTGATGCTCTTTCATGATCACGAACAGCATACATGAAACCCCCCCCCTCAGTATCTGCCATGGGTTTGATGATCTTTTATGATCACGAACAGCATACATGAAATCCCACCCTCAGTATCTGCCGTGGATTTGATGCTCTTTCATGATCACAAACAGCGTACATGAAACCCCCACCCTCAGTATCTGCCATGGATGTGATGATCTCTTTCATGATTATGAACAGCGTACATGAAACTCCCACCCTCTAGATCTGCCATGGATTTGATACTCTTTCATGATCACAAACAGCGTACATGAAATCCCACCCTCAGTATCTGCCGTGAGTTTGATGCACTTTCATGGTCATGAACACAATGCTGATGTCTTTCAGAACATGGTTGGGCCAGGGGAGGTGGACGAAGATCTGGAACCAGAGACAGCCGAGGAGTGCACCAAGTACGGCAAAGTCAACAAGTGTGTCATTTATGAGGTTAGTAACTTCCTCTTCTTCTCTTTCTCCTATACTTCTTTTTCTTTTACTTCTCCACACCTTCCTCTGTTCATTCTTTTTCTTCTTATTCTGTCTCATTTCAATGGTTATGTAATTCTACTGTTTTCTGCTTTCATCAGTTGCTGTATAGTTCTCTGAAGCATAGTTCCTGACATTCATTCTTCGTTGATATTTTTTTTGTTGGTTTTAGGTGTATTTGCATTACACATTAGCTGTGATATTTGCACCTTTTGGCCGATGCATCCACCTTCTTTGGACATATGTTTACCAGTTTAGCCTTTCCAGCCTCACTTATCTGATGCCCAACTCTCTTGTCCCTTGAAATGTCTGACAGTTCGTTCTTGTCTTTTCAACCTTTTCATTCATTTCCTGCGAAAGAACATTAATTGCAGAGGAAGACATTAACTGTTGCACCTTAGTGGGAAGAGTACATTTAGTTGCATGCACTTGTATGTTCTCTTTACACTACCACACTCACTTTCTTGTTTTTCCCTCTTAATTTTTGAATTCTGTTGCTTTCTATGTTCTCTTAATGTGTACTAAACTTTCTAATTTGTAGTCATTTAGTTCTCACTCGTCAGTTCCTGTTTCATTTTCTTTGTCCTCCCTCTCTCCCTTGTTCACAAACACGCACCTTATTTTTTATTTATTTGTATTCTATTGGTTGGTTGTGAACCCTCTGGAAGCCTGTAAATTGTAACTACTAAAGTCCCATACATAGGCGTTCACTTGTTCTAAGCCCAGATAAGGGCTTGCATCTATCGGAGTGAGGTTGGTGTATGGACTTTCCTCTCCACCCAGTACCAAAGTATCATCTCTCCACCCAGTACCAAAGTACCGTCTCCACCCAGTACCACAGTACCATCTCTCCACCCAGTACCAAAGTACCATCTTTCCACCCAGTACCAAAGTACCATTTCTCCACCCAGTAACAAAGTACCATCTCTCCACCCAGTACCACAGTACCATCTCTCCACCCAGTACCACAGTACCATCTCTCCACCCAGTACCACAGTACCATCTCTCCACCCAGTACCACAGTACCATCTCTCCACCCAGTACCACAGTACCATCTCTCTTGTAAAGCTCTCCTCCTCTTCAAGCCCAGAAACCACGGGGGTGTGCAAGACTGGTACTGGACTTTCACATCTGCAGTGAGACAAAAAAGAATCCTTTTACACACCTTAATGTGCAAAGTGCATATGGTGCTAAAACAGTATTTGTGTACATCAATTGGCACCCAGTGGATGATGCGGATGTAACCATTTCTTTGATTCAGCACTGCACATGCTGAGGTTTTTCCTAAACTGGTAATGTTTTTTTAGGCCTATGTAGGTAATGTTTTTTTCACAGGTCTTGTGTATTTCTTTGTCAATAAACTCCAACCGTCAAGTTGCTGTATGATTTAAATTTACATAAATATGCATAAGCCGCAAAGAAATAAGGTATATTGCAACAGAAAGGAAAGACGTATTCAGCTAGTAAAATTAAGAGCAGGAGATATGTGGATAAAGTATAAATAACAGTAACAGTTAAACTTTGATTTAGAAAATGGTATAGTTTTAGAGAATTCAGTTGCTTTATCTCTGAATGTTGAGGCTTAAAGTTAATTCATTCTGTAGCATGAACCTCACCAGGTTTATTAGTTACATTGTACATGAAATGACTTTCCTAACTTATTCTGTAGTATGAACCTCACCAGGTTTATTATTTACATTGTACATGAAATGACTTTCCTAACTTATTCTGTAGCATGAACCTCACCAGGTTTATTAGTTACATTGTACATGAAATGACTTTCTCAACTCATTCTGTAGCATGAACCTCACCAGGTTTATTATTTACATTGTACATGAAATGGCTCTCTTGACTCCATCTGACCCAGTGGTTCTCAACCATTTTTGGCCCGTGCCTCTCCCAAAAAATTCCAACCCCCCCCCCCCCTACACAGTATACGTAATAATGGAAGCTAAATTTAATAGCACATACTAAAACAAGTCTAGACATCTACATAAAACGTGATTTGTGGGTCTACTTATGTTATAAAATGAATTTCAGAAGGGTGAGGCATACAGAACCGTAAAGTATGAAGGGAAAAACAATATAAAGTAATCGGTTCTTGTATTAACACGATCTTGAAATAATCTTAATTCCCCCCTGGAAGCCCTAAAATTCCCCCCTGGGGGGGAATTCCCCACCGGTTGAGAACCACTGATCTGACCCATGCAATATAAACCCACATTCCAGCTGTTACTTTGACTGCTTCTGCCTTGCAGTGTTATTATTCTAACACTTCTAGATCCAAACATGTATTACTTTAGCAGATTTTACATCATGACCTGGGCTCGTAACTCAACCCAGCCTAAAATAGGTGCCAGAACATTTCTTATGGAGAAAAGGTGACCCGCATGATACAGACCATATCACCCACCGGTTGCTATTTGGTCTATACAAAAAATAGGCCCTGCACCAAGCTTTAAGGCTTGTAAAAGAATCCTGTGTTTATATGTATTACTTTAAAGTAACAACTACATGAAATAGAGTGAAAATAATAGAAAGCGTTCAGTTCGTTAAGTACAGTGAGATTCATCTTTTGAACCAAGGGTGATTTTTGTTTGTTTAAAGATAATTGAGTGTGAAACTAATGTTTTTCCAGATCCCTGAAGCACCCGAAGAAGAATCTGTGAGAATATTTGTGGAGTTTGAAAGACAAGAGTCTGCTGTCAAGGGTATGCCAATAATTTGTATCAATAGCTGTATACATATTATGTTTGCTGTGTGCAGTGCTTAGTGTTGTTATCATCATCATCTTCATTTTGGCACCTCCAAGAGTATAGTCTAGTAGGTGGCACTATGCTGATCTGGTGGTTGTGTGTTCGAATCTCTGTCACTGCAGATTTTTAAACATTTGACCGGGGCTTCCTGGTTGACCCAGCCTAAAATTGGTGCCAGGAAATGTTCTGGGCAAGTCAAGCTGGTCGGCGTGAAATTGACCACATCACCCATTTAGTTCTGATAGGTCTATACAACAAACTTGGGCTGGCACAGTATACCCAACAAGCCTCAAGGCATGTGACAGGGACCTTTGTGTGTGTACCGTTGGGTGGTAGCCCCTGTGTGACCAGGGCCCATAAGAGAAGAAAAGA
The DNA here is from genome assembly GCA_014155875.1 of Cepaea nemoralis. Classification (NCBI taxonomy): domain Eukaryota; kingdom Metazoa; phylum Mollusca; class Gastropoda; order Stylommatophora; family Helicidae; genus Cepaea; species Cepaea nemoralis. Next base: position 62,664 of record JACEFZ010005170.1, on the reverse strand, counting down.
ATAGTCACACAGTAACCTACCATGCATGGCATAGGAGGTGACTAAGGAGGGTTGCCACCTCATCCCATAGAAGAACCTCAGCTCGAGATCTCACCCAGCCACACACAAGCTGATAAAGGGTCTAGTGTAGCTGGTTGAGGGTCTTTGCTTCACTGGTAGATGGCAGGTAGAAGAAGACTGTTAGGTGGTACCTTTCCAGGCAGTCTTAACCAGAGCATTTGACAGGCCATAAGGCCTCTGCCCTGGCAAAATTGTTGGATAAGAAAGTCTGACCATGGGTAGATAAGTCCTAATACAGTGGATGGAATCTTGTTAAGAGGAAGCAAACCGTACACAAATGCATGCCAAAGGTGGACACACTGACAATTAACAGTGCATAACTAGGTGTGACACATTTACCTCGAAATAGGAACAAAAAAGAAAATTAGAATTTCAAAGTTCATTTTTCCGATACAATTTTGGTGTAAATTTGTTAAGAGGTTGGTGAAGCTTGTAGAAAATACTCCTTCCTTGAAAATGGGTTTAACTAGTCACTCTCTTATATTCTACAGCTGTGATTGATCTGAACGGCAGATTTTTCGGAGGACGTGTTGTCAAGGCATGTTTTTACAACTTGGACAAGTTTAGAAGGATGGACTACCACAGTCCTGTTGAGTAGCCATTCTCTGCTCTTTTACGTTTGTGTTGTCTGTCTACAGTAAATGTTCAAATAGCAACAATAATTGACCATCGTCAAAATTCCAACAGGAGTGACACTGTTAATGTTAAAATTCGAATAGGGTGCTAATATTAACAGCTTGTTCTACACAACATTGCATGAAATAAATATTCATTTTTATACCGTTTTGACTTATTTCTTACTTTTGTGCTGTATATTTATTGTATATATTTTTATGAAAATGGCAGTTAAAACAGAATGAAAACTACTTCTCAATATATATCATTAGATAGAGATGTACCTGCTTTACGCAAACAGACAAAAACAGTAATGGTTTGTTAGCAGATGCACAGACTAAGAATATATGGAAAGGAATCATCATTCAAGACAAACAAGGCACATTTTGGAGGTTGTATCAGATATAAAACTAACCTGCACAATTTGTGGCAACTGCACAAGCCAGGCGGCCCTAATTCCTTAGGCTCAAGAGCCCCCATGTCCTAAACGGCAAGGTACTATAGGCAGTAAATGACAGTATTAGATATAAGGCCTGCGTCTGTTGCAAATGGGTAGCAAATGTGATTTGTTTATATTTTGTTTATTATTTCTAGTGTATCCTACACAAATAAAACAAAATAGTTTTTACAAAGGTGGGGATGTTACACTCAGGAAATAAATGACCGTAGACCACAAGGTAGACTAAGAAGACGGTGGAGAGATAATATACATACAGATCTACAAGCACTTGGAATCAGCGACTGGCAAGAGAAGGTCAACCAGAGAGATGAATTGAGATGGCTTGTATCTGCAGCAAAGAACCTCAATGGCTCGGAATGCTGAAGAAGAAGAAGAACCCTACACAGCTTTCGCCATCAGCACTGTATATATTATACAATCAAATTGGCAGTATCGCCTGGTCACCACCATCATCGAGGTCAAGTGATATGATACAACCAACTCCTCATCAGAACAGTGAGCAGAAATGCTCTTTGATAGGGTTGTCAGAGGGTGCAAATGAGAGACCGTGACATTTCTCTGAAGCAGATGAGTAATCAGAGGTCAGTGTGGTTGAGAGGTTTAACATTTAAACTTCCTGTGGGCTGATGGCAGGGTAGTGGGTTAATTTCACAAACTGTCCAGTTGGACTTGAACATTGACTTCTCGATCAGAAAACCATGGCAAACTACTGGACCTACAGTTTCCTAGAAAATCAGCTTAAGGTTCATCGTAACGTTCTGCAAAGGACATGCAATGTTTAAAAAAATAGAATCAAATGTGTTACAAAAATTAATACTGTCACTAAATATGTTAAATGGCATGTTAACACGTATGTGAAGCGTGGACATTGAGCAAACAGGTTGAAAAACATCTAATGGCTGTGGACATGTGGTTTCTGAGGAAAATGCAAAGAATACCATAGACAGACAGAAAAACCAATGACCAAGTCCTACAAGAAACAAATGAAAATCGTAAACTGACTCGAGAAATTAAGATGTAGACAAGCAACATTTTTTGTCAGGTTATGAGAAGAAATAAATTGGAGAGCTTGGTGACAACTGGCAAGATCGAGGGGAAGAGAACAAGGAGAAGACAGAAGTAAATACCTGGATGGCTTGGCCACGTGGCATAGTCGAGACAAGAACACTGAGCTGATCAATGACTCTGGTGATCGCGTGAGATGGCAAAACATGACAGTTCATGCTTATCATCATGGCACATAATGATGAGCACAATGTTAATTGTGCCACTGTCACTGTTTTACAAAATTGCTGTCTATACTTTCTCAAGTGTTTGCAGAGGTCATCTAAGAAGTGTTGACATTAAAAGTTCTACTAATTGAAAATCGAGGAGGAGTTTGTTTTAATTAAATCTATTATTGGGGGGGGGGGGGGGGGGGGGGGGTGTTCTGGACAAACAAGCGTCAAAAATCATTTTTCGGGACACTATAATTGTTTTTAAAAAATCGGGACGCCTGGCAACCCTTCTCTGGGATGGCTGTTGCATCGGAAGACTGAGCACACATGGGAATATCCAGTGTGTGCAGTGACGTCGCTTGACTTAACATTGGGAGTTACAAAAACAGACGTCAAATATTAATCTATGTCACTCCACCCTTTTTATTGTGCATGCACTAGCTTTTGACCTATGTTCAAAACAACAGGTGTATGTCATTTTTCCCAGATTTTACAAAAAGTTAAATTCCATTTTATTCTTCGTCTTTATCCTAGTCATCTTTTAATCCATTTCTCCTCGTGTGTGTTAAGTTATGTAAGTTGTGTAGGCATGCCTCAGTAATTTCACACTGAGATTTGCCGGTAACAATAAATCGGTAGACATAATACTAACATTATATGATGAATAATGAAGACACAAACAATAGAGTGCACGATTTATTGCCTGGCATATTTCGCTGCATCTCGTCAGGTACATACTGCAGAAATCACACAACATAAAGGGAAATAACTAGATAAATCCTTCAATCTGAAATATACACATTCACAAACAACGAAGCGTTGCCGTTTCTAGATATCCTAATGAGACGTAGAGCAGACGGCACAATTCAAAGATCGGTGTACCGTAAAGAAACATGGACTGGCCAATATTTAAATTTTCAGAGCTTCGCACCTGTCCAGTACAAACGGGGCCTAGTACGGACCCTGTTTGACAGTGCTAGGAAGATATGCACCCAGGATACACTGACAGAAGAATTTGAAACTCTGAAGAATGCCTTAAACCTGAATGGATACTCCACAGGATTTATAAAGCGCCACTGCCAACAGCCCAAACCTAAACCAGAAGAAACTGCGGTCCCTAAACTCAAGGTTTTCATTTAGTTAACATTCCGAGGAGATGACGTAATGCAACGTTTGCAGGACCGGCTCATCACAGCAGTCGGGCGAACATTCTGTGCTGCAACATCAGGTACAAAACCACACCGATCCCCACCCCAGCAGTTAAAGAACCTGTAGCTCTGTACACCAAATCGAATTGTATTTACCAATTTACATGCAGGTGCGAGGTATCTACATAGGTAGAACAGAGCGACAGTTACATAACAGGGTGTTGGAACACATTCCGAACTGGGTGGACAAGATACTACACACAGAAGATGGTAGCATAGGCAGGCCGACACACCGGAACAGTCCTGCTTCATCGGTCGCGAGACGTGCTCGAGAGTGGTCATGTGGTTTAAAGAGACAATGCCTTCCGTGTGTTGTTCAACACACAGAGTAGTCGGTTGTTAAGGTTTGCTGAAGTCATAGTGATCAACCTGCGTAAGCCGGCCTTGTGCAAGCAGAAAGACATGTTAGTCAGTTTAAAATTACCGTGGTACCGTGGTAAACAATCGACATTACTGTGCGAACATGTGTATATTTCAGATTGAAGGATTTATCTAGTTATTTCACTTTATGTTGTGTGATTTCTGAAGTATGTACCTGACGAGATGCAGCGAAATATGCCAGGCAATAAATCGTGCAATCTATTGTCTGTGTCTTCGTTATTCAAATTCACTACGGGAAAACATTGTTTTGAAATTCTATGATGAGGCAGAAGTAACGGTCCCATGGACAGGGTAAATGGCCAACAGAACAGCAAACACCAGCACTAGGAGAGGAATACCAGACGCTAGCAACATCTGAAAAAAAAAAAAAAAAGTCATGCATCATGTCAATAACTGAATACATTAAAGACAACTTCAGCACATAATAATTCTTAAACATTAAAAGGTTAAATTGGGGATATAGATTTGTAGATTCAAGTTTTAGGTCATCTCATATTTTAGTCAATAGCATATTCTCAATCAATCAATGGGCGGCCATTTCTCTCTCCCGCCGATTTTCCGTCCCAAACAATCACTAGAAAAATTCTGAACGCAAGGCTGGGTCGACCCTAGAGCCATTCTGGTAGAAAAGAAAAATCAGGCTTCTACCGAAATTTAACGAGGATTAGGAGTCTCCGTGGCGAAGTGGTCAAGCCATCTGCACTCTGAAGGTTGTGGGTTCGATTCCAGGCTAAATCTTTCTGTTCACGAGTGCATTTTTCTTGGAGACTCCTGTTGGTCGTCGTTGGAGCTACGGAGTTCGTGCTTTGTGCGACACTTTCGGCAGGCCGCACTGCGGAAAGAGGCTGGAACATATGGGATAAGACCCTGTGCAATAAAGTTGATCCTCTCGACATTTTCTTTTCAACCAGAATCACTATTTGGTCATTCACTAAATCCGCTGAAGAAACTACAAGTCTTCGGAATCAAGCATCTGAGATTTTAGTGTGTGTTATGAGCAAGGCGAAGATGGAACACCCTCTTATTGTTAACACTTAGTGAACTCAACACCATGTAGCAGGTTTTATGCAGAACAGACAGCCGAAAAGACTCTCGACCCTTCGCCAGTTCCCCTGCCTGATGCATGCTCAGCACCTGGGGGTGTCTTCAACGTCCTCAGTCCATCTTTGTGCATGCCAACCTCTGCCTATTTCCTCACAGGAACCACGCCTTCCATAACTGTTCTTCCCAAGCCAATTACGTTTAATATTAATTTATTATTCATGTTCCACAATGATGAGACTTAATGGTCAAAGTTTTTAGTGTAAGCGCTCAAAACCCGTCTTTTTAAAAGCTCAATTTGGGGTATATTTTAGCCCTTGATTGGTACAGGACTGCAAAAGCTGTGAAGAAAAGGCTGGACAGAAAAAACCACCGCAGGAGATCCTCCTCCTGGAACATCAAGCATTCTTTGTCCACATTGTCAAAGAATATTTCGAGCCAAAACAGGCCATGAGGTTTAGAACTCACGGCTCCCATACTTTCAACCCCACCGGATGAAATGAATGGTCATCATCATTCTTGATGGATAAACAACAGGTAGTAGTAATGTGAAGCTCATTGCTTCAGATTGACGCATAACTAAATATCCCACCATACTTCAACACATATTACCAGAAGTGGAATGTAGAAATACTGAAATGGAATACAAGCCATATACAGCAGTTCACATAGTCTGAACGTGTATTAGTTGTATTCTCAACCGGGGTCGTTCTAATGGAATGGTTCTGGGTAAGGTTGGATGATTTCAGAACTACTTTAAGCGGCGTCTCTGTGCCGGGTCTCTGAGTGCTCTCTGAGCCGTTCTCTGTGGCTAAGGGCTTGCGAACGCGGTTTGTGAGCCTGTATACCCGGGTTCGAAACACAGCGGTGCTGGTTTTTTTCGAAAAAGGTATAGGGGTCGGTCGTTCAGAAAGCAATGGCAAACTACTGAACGTAACACTTGCCTAGTACATCAACAGTAGCTGAAAATGCTGGTGTTGACTGCAACGTCTCGTAAGGGATACGCAACACATTTTTTTTTTTTAAAGCGGCGTACAGCATACGGAGAGTTAAATTTTTATGTCCTGCACTTTTGAATTCAATCAGTCTAATCACAGCAGTACTTCCAGTACCCTGGGCATTGTCATCAATAGACATTACACATGTGACCGTATCATGATCTTACGCTTGTTAAACATTTCTGGAAGCACCCGTTTGTTCTCGCACCTAAGGTGAGCCGCTGATACATCAAGGCTAGGTTGGTTAACTGCAAATCTTCCAGAAGACTGAATTTGGTATCAGAATTGGGTTCAGGAAGTCTGGGTCCTGCCTGATAAGGGCGTGCGCCTAACGAAGTGACGTTGGTGTAGAGACTTTTCTTCCCGACCTACAGCAAAAGTACCATCTCCACAAGAGCTGTATTGCAGAACTCTCCTTCTCCCCAAGCTCAGAAAACGGCGAGATGTCATCACTGGAACTTCATGTCTGCAGAGGGGCATGTTAGGATGTAAGCAGGTGACTTTTCAGTACAGCACATACTGACTGGCTGGGATCAGGCCTAGGTTAGTAATGATTCCTTTACGGTTGTAGGTATTTTATGTCAACAGACTTCAGCCGAATGTCCAGACATTGTTGGGACCACGCAAAATACTGACCAACATCAGGTCAGCATGGCCGACTGGATAAGAACGCGTGTTCTCAAACATCCGGCGTGCTGATGCCGAGGTAAGGGGTTCAACCCCTACACCGGACAGTTGGACTTAAATGTTGACCTGTCGTCCTTGACTTGGGGACGTAAATTACAAGTACCTCTGAAGTCGGAGTGAGTTCGCCTGATGGCAAGGGACACTGTTAATAGGGAAAGCTATTCCACACGCAAAATTCAGTCCATCACCACTGGAAATAATGTGTATGGGTATGGAGTACGCTTGAGGTCAAATCGAGAGAGCGCAAAAAAAAAAAAAACATTTTCACGCTCACACCTTCTAAGGGACATCCAGGAAGCAGACACTAGTTTAGCTAACAGAGGGACGATCAGCCAACAACATTGCTGCGATAAGGACTACATGCTGCGAGATTGCCAGAGACCAACAGCAATTATCAGTGATGATGTTAGACGGCAAATCCCCACGCCTTACACACCCAAGAGGCTAAAAGTATGTTGAAAGTTAATGTGTTATTTGCGTTTAAGGAGGATCTGAGTCGTCACCCGTCCCCGATTTTATCAGACTCAATGGATACACAGCTAAATATGGGTTCTACAGCAATGTAGGCAAATGGTCATCCCATAATGCTCCGTTCCTGTATTAGTGAATACCATACAAAATACTCCTCACAGTCCTATATGACAAGTGGAACAGACAGCACGCACAGGCATACATGCTCAAGGTCGCTGCCAGAATGCCAACACAACAGTGCACCACTAAAATTACAGTTCAGCGTCGATGGAAGTGGCAGAAGAAAGAAAGAAAACCCGCAGTTGCACACTCATTACTGCATAAGTCAAAACCTGCTAGTTCAGCAACCGGCCGGTTGCCATTTTTCTGAACATGCAGTTCACAATACAAATCACCTCGGATAGATGTGAAAGTATTCAACGTGAAATCCACAGCTCATAGTCTCGCTGCACGAACTTAACTCAGTAGCTGGAGGACGGAATCCAGCAATGTGTACACACGGTCAAGTACCTCAAACTGCGATTCACATACTCCACACATTATTATTCCAAATACAGCTCAGAAAGGCCGCATAGAAAGGTTCTATGGCCGCATAAAACACTCCTAAATGCCAAACACTACAAAAACTTACAGATAACAGTGTAGTTCATGCAGGAAACGAAATTGCAGATATAGATTGATTTTATGCGAACGAAAAGACAATGAATCAGAAACTCTTCATTATATCAATCACAAACACTGTCTGATTACACTATTTAACCAACGACAATGTTAAGTGTTCAACATACCAAATTGGACTTGTTCTGCAGCAAATGGTATTCTGATGCCATCTCTGTAAATTGTCTCTGTAGACTGTCTAACTGTTCAGATTTCCGAGTCCGTTCACTTTCCAAGGAACAAACAAACACACCATTAATTGATAACGTCGCAGGTATATGATCAAAGAACTAACACCCGATACTCTAATGACAACTTGCATCCTGTTATGAAACTATACAATTTAGTCACATCAAGTTTTCATTACCAGTTTTGTATCTTCTTGGACTCAAACCGACTCTAAACTAGGCATGATAAAACAACAAGTCTAATTTCTCTTGCAAATCTGAAAATTTACGAATTTGCCAAAAAGTCTGCGTTGCGCAAAATTAGCCACAAAATGTTCTTTTGTTGTTGTATTGAACCGCTCATTCTCGTACTTACTTTGTTCAGAACCGCTATCTTAGCTAAGCGGACCACAAAACCATTTCTATATCAATATTTGCGTAGTATGTGCGTTTGCGCGCGCGCGCGCGCGTGTGTGTGTATTAGGGACGTTCTTTTGAAACCCGTTCCAAAAGCTTTATTACAAAAGCATGAAAAAAACATTAACAGGTGTGGTAGAATTAAACAAAGCATTCATTTTGAATAAGTTATGCACCATGGGTTGGTCAGAAGAAGTCGCCGTAGGCATTCAGGCAAGCATCCCATTGCTTAGATAGGCGGTGAAAGCCGTCCACAAAAAAAAAAGATTGTGGTTGCTCACTGAACCAAGTGTTTACCGCGTTCATTACGTCTGCATCTGTGTGAAATCTTTGCCACGTGAGGGCATTTTTTTAGAGGTCCGAACACATGAAAATAAAATCACATGGTGACAAATCAGGACTATAGGCTGGATGTTGCAGGATTACCCACTTCTTCCTTGCTAAAGCTTCCTGCACAATCTTTGCGACATGCGGACGACCATTATATATATATATATATATATATATATATATATATATATATATATATATATATATATATATATATATATATATATATATGTGTGTGTGTGTGTGTGTGTGTGTGTGTGTGTGTGTGTGTGTGTGTGTGTCAAGTCTTTGTTACATATGACTGAGCTACCGTATGACAGTAAACGGTACTACCTGCTTCGTTAGCATCGAATGTTGGGCGACGCTTACCAAACCCGACACCCCACATTGTGCCAACGGCTTCGGGCGGAGGAGCGCAATTGGGAGGGTACCAGCCTTATCCAAGTGCGAGGAAATGGAACGTAAAGACTGAATGTCATAGCAGGGCAGACCAGGTCTTAAGCCTTGGTTGGCAACTGGCCTAGGATCGAAGCTCCGACAGGCGGACATTTAGAGCATTGCTTTGCTGATCCGGCAGCTTCTGCATCTTGTCTTGTTCCAGACGTATTGGTGTTACCTTTCCACTGGAGTACACTAGACAGGCCGAGAGAGGGATCATGCTGCATGGGCAACACATGGTCTCTAAATTCAGCCCAGACTTTGTGTCATGGAGAGGTATGACTCCATTTTACAAGCTGTCGTCTGTCAAGACGGCAAGGTGCCTGTCATATATATATACTAAACTATATCCCATACATTTTATGCAATTGGTGCATAAAATAACACATTTACATTTCGCAGCAGCACCAATTTATCCAGTGGTCGTCGTCATTATCATCTTCTTTATCATCATCATTAGGTTAACTCAAAGACTGTAGTTGCGATCGTCTGATAATATCACCCCACTGTCTCCAGTTTTCAGCAGTTATCTTTAGCCAAGCCTAAATCTGAAGCCCGTGGCTCTTGAATACTTGTGAGATGCAGCTTTTTCTTAACCTATATGCGTTTACCAATGAATGTTGCCTTTTCTTCAGTTTTAACAGTAGCCATCTCAAATATGGACCAACAAAGGCAATCCACTTGTTCACGTAATTTCCAATAACTGTATGTTTTCCAATTAGTCTTTAATATTTAAACAATTATTCGTTTCAGCTGTTCTCTGTCCTGCCCTTTCATTAAATTCTGCAACAAAACTACATTTCATAGCCACAGAGATCTATTTGACCTTTTCTTTTTCTTTGAAATCCACATGCAGCTGGTGTACACCGACACATGTATGAAATAACGGATGATTATTCTTTTTTGCTATTCTGCGTCTTCCTCAAATGTCCTCAGACCGCCATGTTAACGACGACAAAAGCAGTAGTGGCTAGTTGCAGCTTCGTGATATCCCCTTAAAAATTATTTGTGGAAGGAAGTTGCTTGATGCCATATTTGTTTTCACTCATTACTATAAGTTGGGCAGGGCTGTGATACACGACTGGCCGTCTTGGGTTTGTAGCTAAATAATATTCTTTTCTTCAACTTTTGCCGTTGAGACCCCTAGTGGAGTATAGGCCCCCCCCCCCCACACACACACACACGCACGCACGCACCCACCCACACACCCACCCACCCACACAGAGAGAGAGAGAGAGCCCATTGTAAGCCAATTTATGGTTGGTTAGATGTTGACTGGTTTTCTGTTTCTACGTTGTCAGATAGCCAGTTTCGGACCCCCCCCCCCCCCCATTATTTGCCTTTCACGACATGCTAAGGAGGTGTACGGTGTTACTATGCTTTATTGTACTGCTACTTAATGTTGGGAATGTCAGGTTCTCGTGGAATATTTTTATTTGACATATGATCCAAGGTATTAGTTAGAATATCGTCGACAAGATCTGAATATCAAAGACAACTGGCCCATAAACACATCACGTCTCGGAAACTGAAGTACATTGGCCATATTAAACGCCAGGGCTTGGAAAGAAGAGGCTAACCGAGACGACCGAGTGGATAGAACGCCAGGTTCTGCTTCAGGAGACTCGGATTTGAACCCTCGGTAAGGTGTGGATGTTTTTATTTTTATGTCGGGAGAAGAAAAAGGCAACCATAACCTGCACAGTTCACAGCGTCTGCACTAGCCAGGAGGCCTTAGTTTCTCAGGCTCAAGACCCTCCCCCTATAGGCAGTGGATGAGTCTTGGAAAGAACAACGATGAGGGCATGGTTCCTGTAAGAAGAGGCAGTGATCAAATTACACGAAGATGGACACAGGATACTGTAGAATTCTCAGACATGAGAGTACGTGAGGCAGGGAGAATGGCAAGAGATCGGGAAACTCTTCGGTGGGCCGTGATGAGAGCGACCTTCTGTCCAATGATGATGGTGATCCTAGATTTTGTATTGTTCAGTCTATCCATCCATCACGTGCCATGCAGGTAAGCGTGGGCGGTCATGATTCGCTATTTCACTCTATCACCAGACTCGTGGATCATCTCAATGTTCTTGTCTCGACCATGCCACATGGTCAAGCCATTCAGTAGCAACTATGTTAATTGCATAAATAAATAAACCCCGAGACCTAGCAAATCTAATCTTAAATAAAATCAGTGTAGTGTAGTTAGATATATTTTAAGACATCAATAATCGATAAATAACAAATTAAATCAAAACTAATATTGCACTAGAAGTTAACCGTTACAAAACGTTGCAATCAACATAACATACGCATATATTGACTGTTTGTGTTTTATTAGGAAATTATAGTTCAGTAGTTTGCTCTCTGAACAGCCGACGACTCATTCTATAGAAATCAACGCAAAGAGGTCTGCTTCCAAATCGCCATCTGTTGATTATGAACCCTCGATTCGCTTTGTCGGGGAATTGTGAGACGCAAGTTCACCATCCCATAAACCACAAGGTCGGTACTATGATCAATCATCATCATCATCATCTTCATCTTCCACTTTTGCCTCCAAAAGCCCTTTCTTACTCTTACTTTTAAACATCACCGTGGGTATGAAAAAGCAAAAGGCGGGAGATCTAGCGAAGGATTGAGAATCTTTCCGGCTAGTTGCCTTGAGAGCGACGTTTGGCAAAGTACCTGCTACTTTATGATGCCTTTTCAACATTTAAAGCCTTCATTTCTTTTTCTCTAACAACTGTTCAGACATTCATCAACTTACATTTCTATTTCAGCTTCAACTGTCTGAACTCTAGTTCTCAAGATTGCGCACTCTTCAACCAGAGCTCGATATTCTGTTACAAACCACAAGATCAATATAACAATACTGTACTGTATTTACTCGCTAACATTACAGCTGTGCTTCATTGTTACTCTCAATAATACTGTAGCAGGAGATGACACTAGAACATGAAAACAGGCATGTATGGCTCTTCCGAGAGAGAGAGAGAGAGAGAGAGAGAGAGAGAGAGAGAGAGAGAGAGAGAGAGAGAGAGAGAGAGAGAGACAGAGAGAGAGAGAGACAGAGAGAGAGAGAGAGAGACAGACAGACAGACAGACAGACAGACAGACAGACAGACAGACAGACAGACAGACAGACAGACAGACAGACAGACAGACAGACAGAGATAACAAACACAGACGCAGTTATCATACCTTGCACTGAGCTCTTACAAGTGAACAAAAATCACTTTTTTTTTTAGTCTGCTTGCTTTAAACTCAAGTGTAGTCCATAGACGTGTGCTGGGCGCATTTTTGCGTGTGGATGTTTTTTTTTTTTATTCGCATATCCTTTACAGGACATAGCTATCAACATCAGCATCTTTCAGCTGATTATTGATTTCTTGGCAAGATTACGCTCAGTAGTTTGCCATTGCATTCTAAGCGGCCGGCTCACATACCCCGTAAATCACCAACGCGGCGTGAAACGCTACCGATTCTCGCACAAGTTATGTTCCTCACGTAGGTATACGGGATTACGGAGAAAGTCGCTAACCCCTAGGCCTTTCCTAATACCAGTGTCCCTCGCCACCAGGCGAACCCACTACGACTTCTGAGATACTTGTCATTTACGTCCCTAAGTCAAGGACGAGAAGTCATCAGAAAAGGCAATACTACTACTACTGCTACTACTACTACTACTACTACTACTACTACTACTACTACTACTACTACTACTACTACTACTACTACTACTACTACTACTACTATGGCGTTAAGCAAATATATGAACATAAGCTAAACCACAACATAACGAATCCGATATTTCGATCATAATGATCTTCCCCAGGAACAGCACGAAAAACGCAGACAGGCTAAATAAGGTACGCCGTCTCATTTCGTGTTATATTGACACATTAAAAGTTGCATTGACTAATAAAAAAAAACGTTTGCTATGTAACGGCTACTGTGCGGTAAACATGTAAAGAAAATGTAACAGCGGATGAAATGGGTAAAATAACTAAGGTAACATCAAGAGGCACAAAAAGAAAGTGATGATATTAAGAAACTCCTTCTTTTCCCTCCTCCTCTACTTCTTCTTCCTCCTCCCCTACTTCTTCTTCCTCCTCCTCTACTTCTTCTTCCATCTCCACTTCTTCATCTTCCTCTGCTTTTCTCCTTTATCCTCTACCGCTTCTCTCTACTCTTCTTCTTTTAAATTTACCTCCTCTTCCTCCGACCTTCTCTTCATCATTACCATCATTTTATAGTTTTTGTTGTCCTTCTTCCTTTCCTCCTCCTCTTCTTTTTAATTGCTCCCCTTTCACAAGGAAAGTAGTCACACATAGTGATGCTCCTACGACATTAGTGTTCTTACTTCGGGATGTATTTGTGTTAGCTGTACATTCTCCGCCATCTGTGGCAAAGGGGTAGCGAAGGCGTTCCACAATCCCGTATTTTTCTCCGCATATCCTTTACAGGACATTGCAGTCAACACCAGCATTTTTCAGCTGCGTTGATGTCTTGGCAAGTTTTACGTTCAGTAGTTTGCCATTGCTTTCTGAACGACAGGCTCGCTCACATACCTCCGTAAGTAACCAGCGCGACTCGATCCGCTGCTGAATCTCACGCAGCTGTGTTCCATACGCGGGTATACGGGATTACGAACAACGTTCTTAACCCCTTTGCCAGGAGACTGGAACAATCCCGTATATCAGCTTCAAACTCAGCTATAGACGATTTGGAAACAAAAAGCATTGCATTAATTTTCTTCTTCTTCTTCTTCTTCTTCTTCTTCTTCTTCTTCTTCTTCTTCTTCTTCTTCTTCTTCTTCTTCTTCTTGTTCTTGTTCTTCTTCTTCTTCTTCTTCTTGTTCTTCTTGTTCTTCTTCTTCTTCTTCTTCTTCTTCTTCTTCTTCTTCTTCTTCTTCTTCTTCTTCTTCTTCTTCTTCTTCTTCTTCTTCTTCTTCTTCTTCTTCTTCTTCTTCTTCTTCTTCTTCTTCTTCTTCTTCTTCTTCTTCTTCTTCTTCTTCTTCTTCTTCTTCTGCGTTCGTTGTTTTAGGGGTAATTTCTTTGTGCCTGTTTACAGCAGAGCTGCGATATTTGAAACTTTCGGCCGACAAGTCCGGCTTCTTCAGGCATTTGTTAGCCGGGTTACCTTCCCGGAGCGTTGATTGTGTAGCAATGGTATGAACTTCGGTCGCCCAGAAAGAAATGGCAAACTACTGAACGTAAAATTGCATAGAAAATCACAAAGAACCAAAACATGTTGGGGTTGATTGTTGCGTCCTGTAAAGGACATGCAACTTCAGACAGATTACGTCCAAAGTAACGGACTCCTTATGTTAGTGGCTAGGTAAATTTTAGTAATAATTTTATCAGGGCAGCAGCCTTGCAGCATACTTTTTGTTTTAAACTGTGGCCAAACTGACGTCGGATATTTAAGGTGCAGAATTTGCACACGGGACCTCCTTTTTCTTCCGCTGTTATCTGAGAAGACTAGGTATCCAATCTCGCCACCCAGGAGGCGGAATGAACTCTGCTTTATAATATTTGAAAATGTGCGAAACAATTTTTCCTACGATACTGGTTGCAGAAAAATATGATTTTAAAGAGCATGCGTCTTTCCCATTGCGACATACACCTGTGAGATCTGTACACTTACTAAACAAGCTAAACAGCGTATAAATGCCTTTGAATATAAATGTTACAGACGAGTTCTAAGAATATCTTGGATACAGAAAAGAAAAAAATACGGCAAGATCTGAATACTGAAAAAGGTTGGCTACTAAAAACGATAAAACAAGGAAAACTTAAATATTCTGGTCACTTGAAACGTCATTAAAATTTGGAGAGGGCACTAATGAAGGGTTATAGCCTATGCCCGGGAAGAGAGGAAGAGGAAGGCCAAAGAGAAGATGGGTTCAGGGTGTGGCAGGTGATCTCCAGATGGGTATATCGGACGCGAGACATCTTGCTAATGACCGATAAGTTTTTCGGAAGTTTGTTATTGGAGCGAGGTTCTGCAAAGAACATGCTCCTGAATGAATGAATGAATGAATGAATGAATGAATGAATGAATGAATGAATGAATGAATGAATGAATGAACTGGTTGCAGACATAGGATGTTGAAAAACAAATTAATTAAAATAAGTAGTGAAATAAATATTCACAAACCGTTCAGAACTTGCTCTATGTGAAACTTAGGCAAGTGACAATTCTCCACGTTACTGGAAGCAGACGTATCAAGCACTTGGGTGCTTATGTTTTCTACAAAGGAGATCACATCCTCATTACATCCATTAGCGACAGTTTTATCAAGAATATCTGGCGCCTTCTCTGCCTGGGATATGCTGGGGCATTCTGATGTCAATGAGGATGGGAAAGGGTCAAGAGAAGGGATGTTTGTCTCAGAAATATTGTCACCATTGAGGCTTTCGTTGATGTTCTCGGCAGACATGAAGGGCAGCTGGAGTGGTTGTTCTTGTTCAAATGGAAGGCTTTGATCTGTGGATAGCGAGAGACCAGCAATTAACCGGTGACTAATTAACTTGTATAGATCGGGAACCACTATGTGGGAGCCTGATATTTTTCGGCGTTCGCAATGGGATAGCTTTTACAGAACTTTTTGTTTCGTTTTTCCATCGCTATACATTACAATTGCCTCCTTTATTACCATATATGATATAAATGATTTTTTTTAAAACCATGAAAATAATTAACTGTTATTAATCTCGAGCAGTAAACTCAGAGAAAATCACCGCACCAAACATTCACATCCCTTAAAAGTGAGCACTTCTGTGATTATTTACGAAACTTCGGCGGTAAAACACTTGGTGTGTTTTACAAAGTCAGTAATAGTAACGATAATGGAGTGGCAGAAACCTTCATCAAAGCGTGAAATGTTACACTGTAAAATATTTTAGGTCACGACAACTGGAGGTGGGGTGGTAGTTTACTTCCTCGTCCCCTTTCATTCTAGACGATTTTTCTTACAGTCTATGCCGTATGGCGTTGGTGATCATGTCTGTCTTCAGCCATGTATCTTATGTATTGCCAATGATGTCTGACACCGGTGTTCTCCCATGAGGGATAAAAACTCTGCCGTGGAGCAAACACGACATGGGGTTTCTGATCATCAGAAGCGGTCCCGCTTCCCACAATGTTTTGGCCCTTTACCTTCTTAACACACTCGGGGGGGGGGGGGGGGTGTCCCTGATGTCAAACTGTCCAGCATATTCTCTCTCGTTCGTCCTTTGCCTCTTCTATCCCATATTATTTTCAGGCTATTTTTTGCGCACGTTCACTTTGAATTCAACTATAGTCAATACACGCTATTTCTAGTAGCATTAGACTGAATTGCGCATGTGGATTAGCTTTCCATATTACCAGTGTCCCTCGCCATCTGGCGAACCCACTCCGACAACATTTTAGTCCAACTGACCCGTGTAGAGGTTGAACCCCCTACCTCAGCATCAGCACACCGGATATTTAAGAACGAGCCCTCTTATCCATTCGGCCATGCTGACCTCCTTATCTGGGACATATTTTATTATCTTGGACCAGAATCGTGCTGGTCGGAAACAAGAGAATACCTTCCGGGCCATGATACAAGGCTGCCAGGGAATGTCCCCTGGCTGTCGTCCACTATCTCTCTTTCCAGAAATCTATCCATTTGTCACAATTTGTTGCAGTTTTTGTTTCGTCCCAAAGTGTGACCAACAATGCCACTTTCTGATGTTTATGATAAGTTGTCTTTGTGCCTTATCCTCCTCAAAACATTTACATATTGTATGTTGACTCTCTAAGGAATGTTCAAACACAATATAAGTCTCAATTATAACCCAGAAGGGTTGAACAGGATATTTTTGGTGTAAATACAATACACTACTGGTATACACGAGGCATAGCAGACTATATATGATGAGTTTCTTAAAACAGAGAGACTTAGCAAGATGGTCCACGGTTAGCACCGCAGTAAAAGGTAATCACACAGCAGATACTGGCATTGGTGTGTTCTTCTTCTTTCGTTCGCTTGAAATATGTCTATATCTGCAATGTTGTCTCTTGTATGAAGCATTGGTGTGTGAAATGTTAGGCCTTCAGATATACTAGGCCGTGACATATGAGGTGGGGTGGTCAGTTCTCTTCTTCATTATCTTTCCTTCCCAGACAATTCCCAGACATTTTGAACATTGTCTGGTACACATTTTATCTGGCGGGGTCGGCCCCACAGACGTACTGCTTTGAAAAAAAAATAATGACTACTATTTCTGTTGGCCGGCTCCATGGCGAAGGAATTAAAGACGCAGTTCATAATCCCGCATATCCGCGTCCGAAACACAGCTGTGTTTTTTTATGAAATGGTATGGGTGCCGGTCGTTCAGAAAGCAATGACAAACTACTGAACATACGAGGGTAAGTTAATAAGTAAGTTACAAGTGGCTGTAGAAAAATAACTAAATATGATAACAACTTGAAACCAGTTTTTTTTTTTTTAAATACATAATTGTCCCTTTATTTTAAAACATAATTTCCACCAACATTAATGCACTTGTCCCATCGTTTTATCAGTCCTCCTAAACCGGTTGCATAGAACTGCGTGCTCTGTTTTCTAAACCACGTTTTCATTTCACATTTAATTTCGGCGTCATTTGCCAAATGTCTCCCGCCAAGGTGGGTTTTCAGTGTTTATGCTGACAAATGTTTATCCCGTAAAGCGGTGCATAGTTGGGTAGCAAAAGTTACGAGGGCGAGTCAATAAGTAAGTCACACAGTTCTGTGGGATGGTAGGTAAATGAAAACAAAGCACGCAGTTCTATGCAGCCGGTTTGGGAGGACTGATAAAACGGTGGGATACATGCATCAATGTTGTTGGAAATTATGTTGAGAAATAAAGGGGTAATGTATGTATAAAAATAAACTGTTTTAAAGTTGTTATCATAGTTAATTATTTTTCTACAGCCATTTGTGACTTACTTATTAACTTACCCTCGTAAAGTTGCCCAGGAATCATGAACAGCCAAAAAATGCTGAGATTGACTGCTACGTCCTGTGAAGGATATGCAACATGGAATGGAATCTATAATTATGGTGGTTAGTACACCAACCACCATGACATCCAAAACAATGTATTCCCTTAGTGAATTTAAACACAACAGCCACAAACAAAATGCTGCACGATTTATTGCCTGGTAT
Organism: Cepaea nemoralis; assembly: GCA_014155875.1. NCBI lineage: Eukaryota > Metazoa > Mollusca > Gastropoda > Stylommatophora > Helicidae > Cepaea > Cepaea nemoralis. The sequence continues at coordinate 44,334 of JACEFZ010005170.1, read as the reverse complement.
ATTTCGCTGTATCTCGTCAGGGGTATACTGTAGAGTTATTTATCATATGAAGTGAATACATGATTTCTTCTTCTTCTTTCGTTCGCTAAAATAAATGAATAATACTTTAGCTGAAACAAATACATACATAAAACACATAGTCAAGGGATTGTTCGAATGTGGAGCATCTGTTAATTATCCCCACGGAAATTACAAATTTAACACGAACTCTTTCCGTTTGCATAAAACTGGCGGGAACCGCCCAATTGCTAACACTTCACTATGTTTGAGCAATCGTTTATTGTTCGTCGAATAAAGAAAAGCAAAAACACAATGACATCATAGCTCCTCAATAGTGACGACATTTTTTATTGACTTCTGCGGTTGTATGAAATGCTCGTTAGAAATAACATAGTTAAATTGTCATGTACTATCACAGTTTAAGAGACATTTAACTATTTGTCCACAACATGCTATCTTCTGTCCCTTTCGAATGTTGCTCTACCACTGATTCTGTTGCATACTTGCTTCTTTAGTGTAGCATACTGCAGTATTTTGTTTCTTTCCTCTTACTTGTAAATATTCTCCGGATACTTCCGTTTCGAATGATCAAATCAGTCAGAAGGCCACCAAACCCTACTCAAGACGACTACCTCGTTATGGACAGACCAGAACAGGTAATTATTCTGCGCCTCGGAACAGGACACAATAGATTACGCAACCACGTGTATACAAAATTCAAGATTGGTGACTCAGCCATGTGCACATGTGGTTTGGCGTCGCAGACAGCAGAGCACATACTCCAGGACTGCCCAAACTACAACATATCCAGGCGAACCTTCTGACCTAGAGAGACAACAGTGGAAGATAAACTCTATGGATCGCTGAGTGAACTAAAAAAGACTGAATGTTAGATGATGAATGTTAGATTCATACAAGAGACAACATTGCAGTTATAGACATATTTCAAGCGAACGAAAGAAGAAGAAGAATAAGGACCCGTTACCACGTCTTCAGGATTATTGGGCATATGATTTTAGCCCCATATTTTTATAGACCAATCGGCACTCGTTAGGTGATATGGTAAATATCACGCAGGCGCATTTACCTTCCTGTGGCATTTCCTGGTACCAATTCCAGGCTGGATTAACCTGGCAGATGGTATTTCGGTACCTAGTGAGGGGGGAAAGTCTATTTCCTAGCCTCACTCCAACCAACAAATCAGCCTCACCTAAGCATTGAAAAAAGTTGATTTGATTGACCCCCAGTCATTCATAGTGGAAAGCCAGTACTCTACCCACCACGCTACTATCATTACTCTGGCGTAGGGGTGTGAAGTGTTATCCTGTAACATAAAGTATTTCAGATATAATGAGATGGCGGTGACCAGTTTCCCTCCTCTCCCCCACTCCTTTAAAAAAATTATCCGATGCCCATGTTAGGAGAGTAGGTTGACGTGACAGTTCGTACAGGTCAGAATCTCGAAACGAATCCCACCACTGACCAGGATTAAACCCACACTGAAGACTATATGAACAAGCACACTAAGCAGTGTGCCATCTTGGCTCTTTTCTTTGACATACTAACCTTTTATTTTTTCTGATTGTTCCATTGCATTACCATCATCTGCCTGGGCAGCTTCACTCTGAAAAACAAGCGTAACTTTCATTATTTTAATTTGGCAATTTTGTTATTAGGTTTGTAATTTGGCCATTTTGTCATTCATTCATTCAGTAGCATGTCCTTTGCAGAACCTCGCTCCCATAACAACCTTCCGGAAAGGTTCTCGATCATACGCAAGATGTCCCGCGTCTGATACACCCATCTGGAGATCATCCGCCACATCCTGCACCCATCTTCTCTTTGGCCTTCCTCTTCCTCTCTTCCCAGGCATATACCCTTCCATTATTGTTCTCTCCAAACTTTCGTGACGTTTCAAGTGACCAAAATACTTCAATTTTCTTTGTTTTATCGTCTTTAATAGCCATCCCTCCTCAATATTGAACTCTTGAAGTATGGATGCATTTGTTCTTTTCTTTACCCAAGATATTCTTAGAACTCGTCTATAACATTTATATTCAAAGGCGTTTATGCGCTGTTCAGCTTGTTTAGAAAGTGTCCATGTCTCACAGGTGTATGTTGCAATGGGAAAGATGCATGCTCTTAAAAATCTAATTTTTGTAGTTCTGTCTGTCCCACTCCATAATTTATTCATCTGTTTTAGTCTTTGAAGAGCAATGGATAGTCGCCGTTTAATTTCTTTCATTGTGTCACCGTTATTGGTAATCAATGACCCAAGATATTCAAAATTTTCCACCACCTCCAATTTCCCCCCATTAATGTATATTTCTTTCTCCATAGTAGTTTTATCTGTATGCATTATCTTTGCTTTTGCTATGTTAAGATATAAGTTGTGATTTTCACTATTCAATTGGGTTGAGGCTATTAGGTTTTCTATGCCATTCTGTGTTGTGGATAGTAATACTGTATCATCAGCATATCTAATCTCTGGTATGTCATTAGGTTTGTAATTTGGAAATTTTGTTATTAGATTTGTAATTTGGCAATTTTGTCATTCATTCATTTATTCATTCAGTGCCATTTCCTTTGCAGAACCTCGCTTCCATAACAACCTTCCAGAAAACCCCTAGATCATAAGCAAGATGTCCCGCGTCCGATACACCAATCCGGACAGCATCCGCCACATCCTGCACCCATCTTCTCTTTGGCCTTTGACTTCCTCTCTTCCCGGACATATACACTTCCATGATTGTTCTCTCCAAACTTTCGTGACGTTTCAAGTGACCAAAATATTTAAATTTTCTTTGTTTTATCGTCTTTAGTAGCCAACACTCTTCAATATTCAGATCTTTTCATATGGAGGAATTTGTTCTTTTCTGTATCTAAGATATTCCTAGAACCCGTCTAACATTTATATTCAAAGACGTGTATGCGCTGTTCAGCTTGTTTAGTAAGTGTCCACATTGATATTTCATGACCATCGATATTTAGGGCATCATATTGCTACCTGCTTATATTATCTCTGACATTTCTTATTATATTTTATAGGTTAAACAAATATGGGGACAGCACACATCCCCGGCGGACTCCTTGCTTGATGTCAAACAAATCTGATAGCTCGCCATCTATTCTAACCGTTGCTTTAAAGTTGTAGTGCATGTGATGGAAAGCCCATTTTCCACATGATCTCCCAAAGCTTCTGATGTTGTACACAGTCAAATGCCTTTGAATAATCCACAAAACACGAGAATATGTTTACATTAAATTCTCTACACTTCTCTATTATTAAATACATGTTGAGTATGTGGCCTTGTTCCTCTTCCTTGTCTAAATACAGCTTGAACAAAACCACGAGTGTTTTATGCTCTTAAACTTCCTGCATGCCGACGACGAGGTAAACTGTACTTTAACGTTGACTTCTCGTTCAGAAATCAATGGCAAACTACTGACTATAGTCTAGTCAATCAATCTGGGGTTGATCACCCGCAAAGGACATGCGATTATTAGAAAAAATATATTCTTTCACTCCCAAGGAAAGTGTCCAAACCACTCGTAATCTTAAGTGATTGCAATAAGTAATCTTACTTATAGGGAATGGTCAATAGGTAGTGCATTAACTGATCCAGTGCCATGGGATGATAAATTGTCTTATTCGAACTTCTCGTAACTGCCATGGGCTAGAATGGCTGCAGTTGAGAATCTGCCGGGGGCAGAATAAATAAGCTATATGGCTTACACTTCTAGAAATCATTTTTAGTTATTCTTAGTGTTGCCTTGAGGCCAAATTAAACGGAGTGATGGTCTTCAACTTGCTCACGCTAAGCCGTCCTAGGCCTTTGGCACCCTCCGCAGCCCCTTCCACGTCCTACCGATATGATTTCTTTCGGTCTCTGAATCTCTTCTGCAGGTGTTTTTATGTCTTCAATTTCTTTTGCCCTTTGTGGTTTCCAGAAGATGGACTTTCTTATTACAATATTAACAGGTTTCAATCAAGACATATAACAAACGTATAATTAAACTACAACTAACCAGCATGCAATGGACCGTCTGGTATAGATGCTGCGAACTTGTACTTAGATCCGTCTGTTTAAAATTATCATCATTCAGTAAGGGACTGAAATGAAGCAGAAATAAAAATACATTCTCATAATCAAATATTTGAACAAGTGTTATTTTGTTTTCAAATACAGATTTTAAACATCTTTGCTTTGAATTAAATCAAACATGTTTGTAGTAAGACATAAAACTAATCTTCAAGAAGAGTGGTAGCAGTTATGAGGGGTATAGGATTGGGAGGGAATTCAGTAACCCGCGCAGTGAACAATGGGTAAAAGCTCATTGCTTTCTTGGCTGCGAGAAGAAGTTATTTGGGAGTAGAGAAACAAATACAATACACACACCGTTGTTTAAACTGTATAACTGTGCGTTAAGCTTGCGATTATCTCCCTCTTGTCCTGACCTAACATGAACAATTAATTTGCTAATAGTGTAACTAGGACGTCATTTCCCTGAAATTCAAAAAAATGTTTTGCATATCCTTTACAGGACATCGCTGTCAACATCAGCATCTTTCAGCTGTATGTTGATTTCTTGGCAAGATTACGCTCAGTAGTTTGCCATTGCTTTCTGAGCGGCCGGCTCATTATCCCGCAAGTCACGAGCACGGGTCGAACCGCTTCCAGTTCTCGCCTCGCTGCGAGACCCTGCGTGGATAAACGGTATTACGGAGAAAGTGGTGTAACCCCTCAGCCAGAGAGACCGGCTGAAATTCAAAGGACAAAAGAAATAAAGGGAGACTTAGCACACACGGAGATGGGAATTAGGGGCGGGGTTGAAGAGTGTAGGGAAGCTGCAGGTAATGACGCAAGATAGGATGGAAAACGGAGGAAAGCAGTTAGGGAATTTAGCGGTTAATTAGTTAGTTAGTTAGTCTTTCCTCTTGAGCCTAAGGCGGCGCATAGGGCAGAAGTCCTGTCTCTCCATGCCTGACGGTTCGCTGCTACCTGTTGTAGATCTTGGATATTTACTTGGCCGTTGAATGAGCCTTCTATAATGATGGTTCTACGCAGGGTTTATCTTGGTCTTTCCCGTTTTCTTTTCCCTACCGGTGACCATATGAGGGCTTGGTAGGGGAGTCTTGTCTTGTCCATTCTGAGTACATGGCCGATGTAGTTCCAACGGCGTCTTCTTATGAAATTTGATACTGTATCTTGCTTAGTCTCTTGTCTTATTTGCGAATTGGTTCATGAAGTCTGTCCAGTTGATGTTTATAAGTCTTCTAAGACATTTGTTCTCAAAATTGTCTAATTTTTTATCTAAAGCTACCGTTGATTTCCAACTTTCACATCCATACGTTAACACTGGAATCACACAAGAGTTGAAGATTTTAAGTTTTGTGTGTTTGCTGAGTGTCTTTGCCAATTGTTGTCAATACTAATCACCCATGGCCCCTAATTCGTGAGGATTTATAGATTATTAGATGTAGTGTTATAGTACCACTTCCTGAGCAACACCTTTACAAGCTCTCACACAGACAACGTAGCCTTTGCGTAAAACAAGTTTAGGTGTTGTGCCAGTATACTAACAAATCTGTCACTCTATCTTTGAACTTACTACTACTACTGCTGCTACTGCTGCCGCCGCCGCTGCTGCTGCTACTATAATAGCAATAACAACAACAACAACAACAACTACTACTACTACTACTACTACTACTACTACTACTACTACTACTACTACTACTACTACTACTACTACTACTACTACTACTACTACTCCTCCTACTACTACGACACTACTACTACTACTACTACTACTACTACTACTACTACTACTACTACTACTACCACTACTACTACGATACTACTACTGCTGCTACTACTACTACTACTACTACTACTACTACTACTACTACTACTACTACTACTACTACTACTACTACTACTACTATTACTACTACTACTACTACTACTACTACTACTGCTACTACTACTACCACTACACTGCTACTGCAGCTGTTACAACAACAACAAAAACTACTACTATTACTATTGTAGTTATTACTGTTAGTGTATACGCATGATGCCATTTATTTGTTTTATCTTTATAAAAATAATAATCATCATCATAATCATCATTATAATCATCATCACAGTCATCATCATCATGATCATCATCTTCTTGTTCTTTTTCTTTACCTTTTCCGTCTTCTTTTCCTACTCCTTCATGCCTCCTCTTCCCCATTTCTTCTTCTTCTTCTTCCTCTTCCTCTTCTTCTTCCTCCTCCTCCCCTTCTTCTTCTTCTTCTTCTTCTTCTTCTTCTTCTTCTTCTTCTTCTTCTTCTTCTTCTTCTTCTTCTTCTTCTTCTTCTTCTCCACCTCCTCCTTCTCCCCTTCTCATATAATCCCTCTTTCATTCTTTCATTCGGTAATGTTTTGCCTGTTCTATATTTTCCTCACTTCTACTATTATTCAAGTTATTAATGGTTAACATTATTGAAAGTGTTCGGAACAGGCTACGAATCTCTCACCTTGATTCTAATGTTGGAGGAGTGGTTTTACGCCCAGAAGTTTTATAACCACTCCACTCTGGGCACAGTTTGATGAAGGCACATCCCATCCTCAGTAAAGCGTTCTCACGAGAATTTCCTTGCCACGATTTCAACGCCAGTGTTTTATTATATTTAAACCAACAATGTTCTGTTCAGCCCTTCTGGGTTATAATTGGAACAGTGTCCATGCTAGTTTTATATCATGGATGTATTTATTTTTCTAATTTATACTTTTTTCTATTTGGTATTGTGTATATTATATAATGATGTCGTTTTGAATATCTTCATATTCGTATTGTGATATCCATATACACTTCTGTCATTATATTGATATCTTTTCAATAAGTGACTTAAACTATTATTTTATTTAGCAATATTGATCCCCTGATAAGAAATTTGGGTATTGCTTAATATTTCCTTGCAGTTCACTGGGGATATCTATCTTTCACATGTTTCCCACTGTCGTGGGTTTGTAGCAGTGGGACATATTCAATTAGTAATATCATTTGGAGTTCATATTTCGAGCACTAAAAAAATATCTATGTATTTATATTTCTGCATTCAGCAGAGTTTTAAAAAGAGTTGCTTAAAAGTCGACAGGATCGACTTCATTGCACAGGGATTTTATTCCATGTGGCCCAGACTTTCCGCAGCGCGGAAAGCGCCGCACAAATTTATGGTAAGTTACGTTATTCCAAAACAAGCCAAAATAGAATGTCCACTGACAAAACTACATGTCAACCCAAGATCACAGTCAGCAATGAAGGAATTGAAATTGTCAAAACCTGTAAATATCTTGGTTCCATAATCAATAACCATTGGAGCTGTACAGTCCAGGCAGTTCGACGTCTTTAAAAATTCTGTCTGTGTATGAGTTGAGGACACTTGGGTACAGCACGTATCCCTGCCGTACTAATCTTTTATTTTTCTTTATAGACGACGGATAAATATTTCCGTATCTAATTGACGCCACTTGTTCCCAAGTGGCGACAATAAGGAAGGATATAATTGCTCATCGCACATAGAGTTAAAAATACAGAAAGCATTTTAAACAAGTTGGAGAGTTGCCTAGATTTAGCACCAATCACCATCATCATGTTCTATACCGGTAAGCGTAGGTGGTTATGTTTCGCCATCTTACACGATCAGCAGAGTTGTGGATCAGCTTTGTGTTCTTGTCCAAACCATGTCATGTAGTCAAGCCATCCAGACATTTACTTCTCTGCTTTCCTCTTGTTCCTTTCCCCCAATCTTGTCAGTTGTCACCAAGTTCTCTAGTTTATTTCTTCTCATAAAGTGTCCAAAACTATGTGACCGTCTACGTCTAATTTCACTAGTCAGTTTGCGGTTTTCATTTTCATCAATGAAAGAACCATAAATAATCTTATGTATGCCGATGATACAGTCTTACTAGCAGAAAGCGAGTAAGCGTTACAAAACCTAGTGGATTGATTGATTGATTGATTGATTGATTGATTGATTGATATTGGAACCGACATCACAGTAAAAACCCTAGTGGAACAAGTAAACAGTCATGGTGCAGAATGTGGTTTGGATATTAAAATAAAATAAAAATGATTGATTTAGGAACCGACATCACAGCATTCGGGGCATTCCCATAAGCGCTCCGTCCCCATCTTCATCCTTTTTTTTTGGGGGGGGGGGGGGGGATTGATTGAAATCAATAAATCAATCAATCAATCCAAAACAAAAAACGAAAACAGTGATAATTAGCAGTGGAAAGGAGAGGTCATCAATGAACATGACAGTGAACGGAGAGATACTAGACCAGTGGTTCTCAACAGGTGGGGAATTCCCTCCCCCTCCCCCAGGGGCATTTTAGGGTTTCGGGGGGGGGGGGGATTAAGATTATTTTAAAATCACGTTAATACAAGAACCGATTCTCCCCCGATGTGTCTCCACCTTGCCGCGGTGGGGGAGCTTGTGTGTTCTTCTGACCCCATGTGCTTGCCGATGGGAGAAAACTACATATCGGACAGCTTATGGGATAGGGGCCAGATTAAGAGAGACACAACCTGCTGCTCTGCAGGTTAGACTGAGGTGAGGATAACAGTCAGAAGTTTAAATCAGGCGCACGAAGGCAGAAGTTCTTGGTCCGGACAAAACACATAAGGCTCCCTGTCGAGGGCTGTGGCTGAACGCCTCTAAGCCACAAACCCTCGGATCTGAGAGCCAGGCCGATACCCGCCTACCGAAAAATAGAGACGTGATACTGAGCAAGCTACATGCTCAGGTCTGATACAAGTTCGAAGGCTCTCACCTGGGGGATATGAGAGATCCCCGGATGAGAGGGCCAGGCCGTTTCTCGTTCACTGCTGCACGAAGGTAAGGTGCTGAGCCGGCAGCACATGTAGCCTACCTTGTGAGCGAGTACAAAAAGTCAGAAAAGTGCCCTAGTCGAAGGAAATGATTACGACAACTGTCTGTATCTAACTCATAGAGAGTGTAGACAAAAGTGGAAGAACTCAATGACGCGAAATGGAACGCACGGCGAGCGAACCTATATGAAATGGAAACAAATAGGTATTTTAGACTCCTGCGAGAAAAAACGAACTAAACATCAACAAACGTTGCACATACCTTACAAGGAGATAGCGAACCTATAGCGTGGTCCGAAGTCAAAAGCAAAGCTTACCGAGTGGATGTCGCCCTTTAGGGTTGACCATTTTGTCGTTGACCGTTCTTCTTCTTCTTCTTCGTTCATCCGGAGTTTTTTTTCGGATGTGATTGCGTTGTGCCTGTTTACAGCAGAGCTGCGTTCTTGCGCCGTAAGGCCGACACATCCGACTTCTGCGGGCATTTGTTGACCGGGTTAACCTTCCCGGGGGTTTCTTAGGACGTTTGACTCTCACTGTTGTGGTGTTATCCCCCATCCCAGCTGGTCCATATAGAACAGCCAAAGATCCTGGTCAGCCCTCAAGGGAAGGCAGGGGCAGACCATGGGCATTCCCCGCCATCCAAGGAGGCTTCCATAATTGCAGAGCCGATACATAGCGCTCTGGTACTGGGCTCACCCAAGGAATCGTCACGTCCTGCACATGGCTGCTTAGCCTCACTTCCGTATATTGGGCCTTCCGTTCACCATAGGCTGTTCTTCCGGAAACCAGAAGTATGCAGTCTGCAGATGACATCCACACAGTGAGCTTTCGATTCGGACTTTCCATGTAATGGATTTGCTATCCAAGCAATATTCCATTTCGTGCCACTAGGACACTTTTCCACCTTTTATGAAGTCCACACAGTGGGCTTTAGATACGGACTTTCCACGTAATGGATTTGCTATCCAAGCAATATTCCATTTCATGCCTCTGGGTCTTCATGCACCTTTAAATGTCAACCTGTATGTAGTTAAAGTAAGCTGCGGTCAACTTGAGCTTGTTGATATCTCCATAGAGCTTGTCCTCAAATGAAGCAGGTGTGGGCCAAAATATCTTTCTCTGTTATGCATACGTTGGGCAATCCTGCAGCAAATGTTTTGCTGTCATTTTTCCAGTTCTACAATTACATTCATCGGTATCTCCTATCTTTAGTTTATTGAACAAGTGGTATTTCAGCCTGTTATGTCCTGTGCGGAGTCTGAAGATTGCTACTTGTTCTCTTCGGTCGAGTTTGTAATATGCATCATCCTTCTGATGGCCTTGATGCTCAGATTCCCATTTGGTTCTATAAGTGCTTTTTATCAACCTCTTTGCCTCATTATAGGTTATGTCTATGTCAGGCTGTGGTAGTCGTCCGCCCTCTTTTGCCAGTCTGTCAGCCTCTTCGTTTCCAGGTATACTGCAATGTGATGGGATCCACTGTATTACAACTTTTTTGGATTTCTGGCATAGACCATGGAGTGCTGCTCTTAGGTCAGTTAGTTCTGTGCTGTTATTGCTCTTGAGTATTGAGACAGCTGACTTTGCATCTGTGAAGATAGCTATTTGCTTCTCTTTATTTTCCTCCATCAGGAGCATTTCTGCTGCAGTTTTCAAAGCCTCTACCTCCGCTTTGAAGTTACTTGAAAATTTTCCAGTTGCCATTGAATGTGTTTTTTTCACTCCATTTTTTAAATTTAGGAGAATTCCTCCTCCTCCATTCTCTATTGAATTTTTGGCTGATCCATCTGTATATGCATGGGTCCAATTCCTGCTTGGGTAATGTTCTTTTATGTAGTTTAGGGTTATTTCTCTTCTTTCGGTTTCATGCTGAGTGTTCTTTTTCTCAATACCAGGAATGTTTTCTATCATCTCAGGCAGTTGCTGCTGTCTCCAAGCTGGGAACTTGTGTGCATTGAGTATGGGCTTGACTGTTGATATGTTAAGTATAGGATCTGCCCTAATCCTTCGTTTTGCAGTTTCTACAAAGTTGCTACGCTTCAGTCTTCCCTTTCCAAAACCATTAAATCTGTTGTACATAGGGTGGTCTGTCATTCTTCTAAATTTTTCTGCTTGTTGCTGGGCTCTGCTATCTCTTCTATCCTGCATTGGTTGTAAACAAGTGATCTTTTCTAGTTCATTAATAGGCGTTGTCTTCAGGCTTCCAGTTATGATTCGCATTCCTTGGTTTTGGACTCTACTTATTTTGTTAAAGTTTGACTTAGCTGCTGTTGCCCAAGCTGCAATGCCATATTCCAGTACTGGCCTCACCCGTCCAGTATATAACTTCTTGAGAACTTTCTCATCTGCTCCCCACGTTGTACCAGCAAGCTTTTTCATGATTGCCATTCTCTGCCTTGCTCTTGTTCGATTTTTCTCAACCTGTGTCTTCCATGTCAGGCGACGATCAAAGGTGACTCCTAGATAGTTTGGATTTTCTTCATGGCGCAATATTTTTCCATTCAATACCAGCTTAGGTTGCTGAGTTTTATTTGAGAGGGAGAACACTGTGCATGTTGTTTTCTCCTCACTTATCTTCACTAGCCATGATTTTGACCAGTCCTCTAGCGCTAATAAGGCTTGCTGTATTCTGCTGTTAGCTGTACTAATATATTCTTCAGATGTCCATATGGCTAGGTCATCTGCAAAGGAGGATGTGTGTACTCTGGCTGGAAAATTTTCTGTGATGTCATTTATATATGCTAGGAATAATGTTGGTGAAAGAACTCCTCCTTGGGGGACACCTTGCTCCAGCAGCATCATTTTGCTTGTTTGTCCTTGTACTTTTGTCCTGGCAGTTCTGTTCTCAAGGTAGTGGCTGATCCATTTATACATTTTTCCACAAACATGCATGTTTTGCAGTTTTACTTTCAGTCCTTCCTTCCATACTTTATCAAATGCTTTTTCTAAATCTATCCAGACTGCTAGTGTGTGCTTTTTCTCTTGGAAGGCATCCTCTATTTCCTGAGCTATATAGGTTATTTGATCTTCAGTGGATCTGTACTTTCTGAATCCTGCTTGGTGAGGTGTTAAGAGTTTGTTTTCTTCCAGATGCCATGTTAGCCTGCCATTGATAATGCGTTCCATTAATTTTCCTACACAGCTAAGTAGACTGATAGGTCGATAGCCATTTGGTTCTTCCAGGTCTTTTCCTTTCTTTGGGACTGGTATTAGTATAGCTTCCTTCCATGCCTGTGGGACTATTCCTCTCTTCCAGCTGTTATTTAGGACTGCTAGTAGTTTCTTCTTTGCCTTGGTGCCTAGTCCTATTAGCATTTCATTTGTGATTCCATCCTTTCCTGGTGATTTCTTCTTTTTTAGGGTATTCATTGCCTGTTCCATTTCTTCCATTGTTAGATTTGCCATCATATATTCTGCTGCTGTCTCTGTATTTCTATGATGTATCTGTTTGTCTTTGATTGCTTTCTTCTGTTCGATTGTAATATCAATGTAGTTTGCATTTGCATAGTGTTCCATTAGTGCATTTGCAGCCTTTTTGCCTGTAAGCAAGGCATTTCCTTGTTTAATTGTTATTTGTTTGTTTCTAGGTCCTTCATTGTTCATGGCTTTCACTAGTTTCCATAGTTTGTTTCCATCCCTGTCAAAATTCAGGTTTTCTGTTTTTTTCCCTCCAACAATCTCTTGTTGTTTGATTTACTGTTCTTTTATATTTTGCTGAGATGGCTTTGAGAGAGATGTTTGCTTCAATTGTTTGTTCTCTCTCTGCTGTCTTCCTGGCATTTTCAACTTTGTCCTCCAAACTTTGTAGTTCTTCAGTCCAGTATGGTTTGTAATTTTTCCTCGCTCCTCTTGGAATGGACTCAGTGGCTGCCTGTATTATCGCTCTGTTTAGACTTTCCACCATTTGCTTTATGTTGCCATATCGTGTATTTATGTTTTCACAATATTTGTCTGTTAGTATGGCAAATCTGTCCCAATCTGCTCGTTTGTAATTCCAGCGGGGCAAGGGCTTTTGCTCCTGTGGAACATACTCCATATTCATTACAAGCTTGATTGGTCTGTGGTCACTACCTGCTAATTGGTCCAGCACATGGCGATCGATTTTGTGGAGGATGTCTCCTGTGCAGAAAGCTAAGTCTGGAGTAGAAGTGGTAAGCCATCTTCTGGAGTAGAAGCTCGGTGTGTCATCCGCTTTGTTGAGTAGATGGAGATTTGAGTCTATTTCCCAGTCCTCCAATTCATCTCCTCTTTTGTCAGTATCTGGGTATCCCCATCTTTCTGAACGGCTATTAAAGTCTCCGACAATAATGCAGTTTGTGTCAGTTATTTTCATGTTTGAGAGTGTAAGGTCCTTATCTGCTGGGCTATACAGATTGTAGATTCTTATTTTCACGTCCTTTATCATTATATCAACACCTATAATTTCCGTTTGGTTGTTAGAGATCACAGATACTTCGCTGCAAGGTATTGTATTTCGTGTAAGTATTAGCAACTCCTCCTTTGTGTCCTTCGCGGTCGAAACGTGTGGCCTGATATCCTCTGACTGAGAATTTGTGATTGGCGTTGAGGTGTGTCTCTTGAATGCATGCCACATCTATTCTATCTTTATGAAGACGCTGTGTTAGGGAGTCTTTCTTCTTGTAAACTCCTTCGGCATTCCACTGTAGTATGTTGAGTGTCCGGGGTATTTGGTCAATAGCTCTTAACCTACTCCTCTGTGTCTTGACTCCACAGCACAGGGGAAGGTGACCACCAGTAGTCATGGGTGGACCCCCTCGAGGCAGGGGCCCGGCACTATCACCGCCTGATGGGACTTCACGGGATTAGCACCATATCGATTAATTTTGATTTGTGACATCATGAATTAAGTTACGTTGCACTGCTTTGTCAAGCCTGTGGCTCAGTACATCCGATTTCGACAAGCATTTATTCGGGATGCTTTCCCTAGCCTTTGACTGTCCCCAGTCTACCTACAAGGCAGCAGGTTTCACGTTGCACTGCTTTGTCAAGCCTGTGGCTCAGTACATCCGATTTCGACAAGCATGTATTTGGGGTGCTTTCCCTAGCCTTTGACTGTCCCCAGTCTACCTACAAGGCAGCAGGTTTGTGTGTCTCTTCGTCTGGTCCCTCTCCCTTGACCTGTCCGACATGGGTGGCCCTACCAGTAGCTGTGCTACCGTCGGCATAGCTCTTGGGGTCATTGGGACGCACAAGCCCCTCTACCTCGTCACGGTGAACACACAGCAGAGGGGGTTGACCGTTCTATCCTGACCAGCTGAGATGTGGGCGACATCACAACAATAAGTCTAAGGTGCCTCAAAACCCGAGGAAGGCTAACCTCATTAAAAAATGCCCGCCGACGCCGGCAGTGCTGGCCTACGGGTGGCAAAATAAAAACTGGCACTACGCATTTTACGTCCGAGTGAAACGTCCCGTCCATTTGTCTCTCGTGCTAGGAACAGCTCTGACTACCTAGTTTCCGAATGCCGCTCTTGCTCGGAACAGCTCTGACTAGGTAGTTTTCCGAATGTCCGCCGTGCCTGGAACAGCTCTGAAGGGCGCAAGGACAAGCACATGTCCGAAAACTCGCTGAGTGGATACCATCTGCAGACTTGTCTGGTTTGTGCAGGAACGGCCCGTGGTGAAGGAAAGCCCAATATATTGAAGTGAGGATGTAAAGCAGCCATAAACTGGACGTGACGACTCCCTCGGCTAGCCCAGAACCAGGGCGCTATGTGTCGGCCCTGCAACTATGGAAGCAACCTTGGATGGCGGAAAATGCTATGGACTGTCCCTGCCTTCCTTTGAGGGATGACCGTTGTCTTCGACCGTTCCATCCTGGCCAGCTGGGTTGCAGACGGCACCGCAAAAGTGAGAGTCTCCCAGGAATGCTACCTGGTCAAAAAAGCACGCTAAAGTCGATGTGTTGGCCTACGGGTTTCGGCCCAAGGGCGCATAACAGACACACCGCAATCACATCTGGAAAAAAAAAAACACTCCGGATGATCGCAAAGAAGAAGAAGAAGAAGAACCGATTACTTGATAAAGTTTTTGCCTCCATACTTTACGGTTCTGTACTTCTCGCCTTTCTGAAATTCGTTTTATAACGTAAGTAGACCCGCAAATCACGTTTTATGTAGACGTCTAGACTTGTTCTAGTATGTGCTATTAAATTTAGCTTCGATGTTTACGTATAATGTGTAATGGGGGGGGGGGGGGGGGTGTATAGAGTTAAAATACGAAAGGGGGGAATGCCATTCTGAACATATGGTGAAGGGGTGCATGGACGAAAATAGGTTGAGAACCACTGTACTACACTAAGTATGCTCATCCAGAGAATGTAACAACGCATTAAAATGAGAATAAAGCAATTAAAATCGAATAGATGCCCCGGAGATGAGGATGTGCAGAAGAATATGTCGTATTTCAGGGAAACAAACAGAATAAAAAACAGAGGTTCTAGAAAAAAAACTGGGAATGAAAAGAGAGTTAGTTGATGAAAGAAATAAAAAAAGAGGCAAGAGAAATATTTCGTCCAGGTTAAAAATATAACACTCTTATAAAAACCATACTAGAGGGTAAGGCCGAAGGCAAGCGAACAAGAGGTAGACAACGATACAAGTGGGAAAATAACATCCAGAGATCGACGAACAGCAGTCTGACAGAGTGCACAATTATGGCGAGAGACTGAGTATCGGAGATCCATTGCAGCCAACCTTCTTTGTGGAGACGGCACCTGATTGACCAACAAGAAGAGAAATAACGACATTCTGCAAGATTTGAAGATGGGGAAAAAATGGCTCATAAATATTACCGTTTCTGAGAACTAAAATACTTTGGCCTATTAAACGTTACGGCAGCTTGGAAAGAACAATGATGGAAAGCAGTTCATGCTGTCAACTTAAGCATAGTCCACATACGTGCTACCACTTCTAGTGCATTGGGCTGATTTTTGTGTGTCCAACCAAATCCAATCCAACTTTTGGTACAAGTACCCCCTTTCAGCCTTCCAGTTTTCGACTTGGCTATGTAGGGGTGTTTATGGTGTAGCTTGTAGTTTGTCTTTTGTACTTTGGGCTGCATGTTGTCATCTTTCCGGCTTCTGATGGGTTGATTAGTAGTAGGGCTTGCACGTTTCGGTTAGTATTTCAGGATAGACCTTAAGGATTGACCTTGACCTCGGCTGATTGGGGTCACCCCTCCTCAGTCCTGCAGTTGGGTGGGTAAGGGGCGATAACTAGGTCATATCTAAGGGAGATAATTCTAAGAATTATGTTTCTAAGGGCAGATAACTATTGAGTGGGTGTATAATATTTTAAATAATTATAAAACGATATAATAAATAAAAAATTTAAAAAAACGACCAGGCACGGGGTGTGGCCCGGAGCTGGGGAAGCGTGTCTGTGGGAGCGTGGGTTGGGGCTAGGCAATTCGAGTTTAAACACTATCATCATACGGGTTACAAATGAAAACCTTAAAAATTTAAAGGTGGCCGGTATTATCGGTCCTAGTGGATGTGGCTTAGTGAAAATCGCTGTTAAGGGGTGGATAGCGGTTATTAGTGATCCGTAGAGGTCGTAGTGGTTTAAACACTATCATCATACGAGTTATAAATGAAAGCATTAAAAAGTAAAGATGGCCGGTATTATTGATTGTAGTGGGTATGGCTTAGAGAAACTCGGTGTTAAGGGGTGGACACCGGTTATTAGTGATCTGTAGAGGGATGTAATGGCCTATACACTATTAGCATACCGTTACAAATGAAAACCTTAAAATGTAAACATGGCCGGTATTATTGGTTACTGTGGGTATGGCTTTGTGTCATTCGTTGATAAAGGGTGGGTAGCAGTTATTAGTGGTCTGTAGGGGGTCGTAGTGACATATACACTTTTATCATACTGGTTACAAATGAAAAGCTTAAAAAGCAACGATGGTCGGTAGTATTGGTTGTAGTGGGTACGGCATAGCTTTGTTCGTTGTCAAGGGGTGGATAGTGTTTATTAATGATATGTAGAGGGTCGTAGTGGTATATACACTATTAGCATACGGGAATATATGAAAATCTTTAAAAAATACAGATGACTTGTATTTTTGTTTGTAGTGGGTATGGCTTAGTGAAGTTAGATGTTAAGTGGTGGGTGAGTGGATGTGTAGCTAGATAAGTGCTCGAACTCTAACATCATACGATTTCAGATCGTTAAAAGAAAATCTCAAATATCTCTCTTCCTCTTTCTCTCTCGCTCCTTTTACACCCGTTAGGGTGGTCCACCAAGTGTATTTACAATTTCATTATCCCTCCTTGTGTCTATACGGGTCTTTGCATCGTTCCCCACAAACCCATTTCCAAGAACAATATATGTTCTCAGACTTGTCTGCTCAGTGCCACACTTCACAGCTGGACAAAATTACAGCTTATATGTACCACTTCAAGATTCAAATAAGAAAATACGTTAACCAAAATGAAAAGAAATAGCGGTCAAGCTTATCAATATCTCGGCCAAACATATGAAAAGTAGGAAACATTGTTAACCACATGTGGGAAAATAATTTCGCCCAAAGAGAGAAATATTTCAACTAAACTTATAAATAGATCACTCAAACATGTGAAAAGTAGGAAAATTGTCAGCCAAATGGGGGAAAAAACTTACACGCAATACAGAAATATCTCAGTCAATCTTATGAAAAGTAGGAAACTTTGTTAGCCAAAGGGGAAAAACCTAGGTCAAGTAGGAAAATCTGTTACACAAATGTGACAAATGTCAGTCAAGTACAGAAATATCTCGTCCACACTTATGAAAACTAGGAAAATTTGTTAGCCAAATATGAAAAATATTGGCCAAGTAGGAAAATTTGTTAGCCAAATGTGGCAAAATATCAGTCAAAAAGAGAAATATCTCGTCCAGACTTATAAAAAGTAGGAACATTTGTCAACCAAAGGGAAAAATGTCGACCAAATACAGAAATATCTCAACCAAACATATAAAAAGTAGGAACATTTTTAACCAAACGGGAAAGATATTGACCAAGTAGGAAAATGTGTTAGCCAAAGAGGAAAAATATTGAACAAGTAACGAAATACATAGTTCAAACTTATGAAAAGTAGGAAACTTTGTTAACCAGATGCGAATTCAAACTCATGGCCACCTCTTTACCACAGCTCCCTCTAAGATGGTATTAATTATGTGTATAATTGACCTAGTGGTGCGCCTTTCTTCTGTTGGTACCATTCTGCATTGGTAGGGAGAGTTTTCACGATCCAATGATCCTAAGAGTTATGAAGATGACAGCCTGGCTATTTGCAGCGTCTCCAATGTCGGATAGGTTGAAGGATATGGATCTCACTAAATGGACACAAAACACACTGACGACTGTCGAAGAGGTAGTCTGAGGACAACCAAAGGAATAAATTGAAGACAATCAAACAGGTGAACTTGCGATTGTCAACGGTGTAGACCGAAGACAACCAAAGGAATGAACTGATATAATCAAAGACGTGCTTGCTTGCTTGTGTTCGCTGGCTGTGACCTCCAGTGTGAAGTCCTCTATGTCGGATGAATACATCCTGTTGTCCAACATACCGGACCTGAGGTTGAGGTAGATTGGGGATATATTAATTGTGTGTATAGTTGATTTTGTGGTGCTCATCTCCTCTATCTGTACAAATTTGCAATGGTAGACTAGATTTCATGGCCCATAATAGCTATGGAGACGGTAGAATACCTATTGGCAGTGTCTCCCATGTCAGACAAGTCGAGGAATAGGAACTATACTAAATGAGACACAAAACACACTGAGAACTGTCGAAGGCGTAGTCTGAAGACAGCCAAAGGAATACATTGAGAACAATCAAAGCTGTGAACTGAGGACAGCCAAAGGGGTAGACTGAGGACAGCCAAAGGAGTAAATTGGGGACACGTAAAGAGGTGAATTAAGGACACGTAAAGGGGTGAAATGGGGGTAGCCAGACAGGAACAGAGGTGAACTGAGAACACACAAAAGGGGTAGACTGAGGACAGCCAAGGGAGTAAACTGAGGGCAGCCAAGTGAATAAATTGAGGACACGTAAAAAAGGTGAACTGAGGACACGTGAAGAGGTGAATTGAGGACAGCCAAAGGAGTAAATTGAGGACACGTAAAGAGGTGAATTGAGGACAGCCAGAAATGAAAAGAGGTGAACTGAGGACACCCAAAGGGGTAGACTGAGGACAGCCTAAGGGGTAGACTGAGGACAGACAAAGGAGTAAATTGAGGACACGTAAAAAGGTGAATTGAGGACAGCCAGACAGGCAAAGAGGTGAACTGAAGACATCCAAAGTGGTAGACTGAGGACAGCCAAAGGAGTAAATTAATAACACGTAAAAAGGTGAATTGAGGACAGCCAGACAGGCAAAGAGGTGAACTTAGGACATCCAAAGGGGTAGACTGAGAACAGACAAAGGAGTAAATTGAGGACATGTAAAGAGTTTAACTGTGGACACCCAACGGGGTAGACTGAGGACAACCAAATGGATCGTTTGAGGACAGCCAAAGGAGTAAATTCAGTACAAAGAGGTGAATTGAGGATAGTCAATGAGCAGACTGGAGACAACCAAAGGAATACACTGAGGACAGGCATAGCGGTGAACTGAGAACAGCCAACGAGATAGACCACGGACAGCCAAAGGAATACATTGAGAACAATCAACTGAGGACAACAAAAGTAACAAACTGCTAGGGAAAGCAAACCTCAAAATAAATGCCTGTCAAAGGCACATGCATTGGTCTGGGGGATTTACGAAACAATCCAGCCTAACCTGGGCTTCGATAACGTTGACGTCGTCAGAGTAACTTCTGCGCATCTGTTGGCATGCTTTACGTTTGTTTTCCTATTTTACATTTAGTTTGTTCTCCTATATTGAAAAAAAGCTTTTTGATGCACATATCTCGAGCTACATGTGGCCATAAATTAAACTTACTACGTTTAGGGCAACAACATCTCCAGGAGCTGTAACTTATTTTAAAATTGATTGATTGATTTAGGAACCGACATCACAGCATTCGGGGCATTCCCATAAGCGCCCCGTCCTCATCCTCAGAAGCCAGCGAATTTTAAGAATTTTAAGAATACTTTGTAAGATAATAATTAATGAAACTGCTTGCTGAAAATCACCTATAGTCTGTCCGGAAATTTATGCCGTCATTCAAGATCAATTATTTTGAAAACTGTCTGTTGCATCGTTATGAATTTTTTCCAGCCGTCTTATATTTACCCCCACCCAAGGAATATGTCTTTGATAGGTCCAAAAACAACTTAAATCGTTGAAAGCGGCATCATTCCTTTGATGTTTTGCTTAACAACTAGTGCTTTCTTGCTAAAAAAGTTATGTTTACGGTAATGAGGACCTGCAAATTAAGATGACAAACAAAGGCGTATCTGGATTCGTATGGGAGTGGGTGCAATCAAATAAGTAGCTTACAATCGACAGAATCGGCTGCATTGCACCGGGTTTTTATCCCATATGGCTCAGTTTCTTTCCGCAGCGCGGAAAGCGTCGCACAAAGCACGAACTCCGTAGCTCCAGCGACGACCCTCGGGAGTCTCCGAATAAAATGAATGACGCGGCCCGGACAGACAGAAAGGTAGGTAGGTAGGTAGGCAGAAAGATAGGTGGGTGGATGGATGGCTGGCTGGCTGAGTGGGTGGGTGGGTCGGTCGGTGGGTCGGTGGGTGGGTCGGCAGGCAGGCAGGCAGATAGATTAGATAGATAGATAGATAGATAGATAGATAGATAGATAGATAGATAGATAGATAGATAGATAGATAGATAGATAGATAGATAGATAGATAGATAGATAGATAGATCGATATCGGTACGTCGGTCGGTCGGTCGGTGGGTGGGCCGGCCGGCCGGCCGGCCGACCGACCGACCGACCGACCGACCGACCGACCGACAGACCGACAGACAGACAGACCGACCGACCGACCGACAGACAGACGGACAGACAGACAGACAGACAGATAGATAGATAGATAGATAGATATCTGTCGGTCGGTCGGTTGGTGGGTGGGTGGGCCGGCAGGCAGACAGACAGACAGATAGATTAGATAGATAGATAGATAGATAGATAGATAGATAGATAGATAGATAGATAGATAGATAGATTGATTGATTGATTGATTGATTGATTGATTGACTGATTCCCGCCAGAAACCGGGCCTTGTCAGCTAGTTTATTTATATAATCACGTTTCATGAAAGAACCCACATTTGGAGACGCCTCTGAATCTTCGCGCTGTTTGTTTCAAAACGAAATCACGTGAAAATTTTGAATAATGTGGGTCGAGTCTCGATGAAGCTGTAAAACTGTTAAAATCATGGACGTAATCTTTAAGTCATAATTAATATACCGTATATAAACTAACTTTGAAATCTGCTGTAAAATCTCCAGTACAAAATTTTTTTTGTTGGGTGGACATAATGATAAGGTTATATACTAAATCTCATCATTTTACCTCAGTTCGTTACTGAGATATTTAATTTTATATTGAGGCAACCAAAAAAAAAAAAACACTATAGTCGCGCGTCCTGTGCAACAGGTTCCTTCGGGATTCTGGCTAACGTCAGTAGGATCGCTGATTCCTCCGAAGTCGGAGAGTGTCTGCCTGTACGGCGAGGAACAACGAGTCTGCACACCAATAAGCAGACATGGGACAACGGATAGGCTACTGACGCAAACCTCAGTCCGGTATGACATCACACTGATGTTGGACAACAGGATGTCTTCATCCGATATACAGGACTTCACGCTGGACTTCACAGCCAGCGAACGCAAGCAAGAAAGATACATTTTCAGTTGTGTTCCTATCTGTTAACATAATTCTGATTGTGAAATCTAGTTTGTTATAACTCATTTACATAAAACTAACCCTGATTATCTATTTTGTGGGCATTTTGCTTTTATATTAATGCACGTTAAGTTTATGGGTAAATTATTTTTCAATAATTGTTTACAAGACGACGCCCTGGTGTATATCATATTGCCTAACAGATTCAGCACCAAACAAAAAGTAGGCTTAAATCGAACAAACATGGATGGTGGAAAATTGGAAGTAGCGGTGTGTCACAGTTATGACCTAAAAGTTGTATATGCTAGCAGACATGCTGTATTATACATCAAATTAAAGGAGGTTTGCTTACTGAAAACTACTGTATTAATATTTTAATTGAGACAACATTTTGCAATAACATTTCGGGGATAATTAAGCCCATGGCAAATATAGGAAATCGCGTAAGACGATTAATTATCCCATGGCAATTAAAAAGTTAAGGCTTTATTATGTCCAATTTCTGTAACAAAGATTCCTTGTCATTTGCAGGACGTTGCAATCAACCCCAATCACCATTGACCAGTACGAGACATCAGTCTTAGAATTTAAAACCTAGGTTAATCACTCTACATTCAAGTTAACTTGCTCACACTTGCTTGATTATACGGTTGCATTCTCGATTCACGCTGTAAAATACTAACACCATTTCTGAAAGTTTCCAGCTATACGCGAAAATCTAAAAACATTTCACATGAACCATTCAGCTCTTCAGACTAAAACGAAACGCAATATAGTTTAGTTGTATACAACTTCAAAATGTCACGGCTAGTCCGACGAAAGTAATTTCCTGAATAGCAACAAGTCGTGCTGTTGACTGTGCACAGCTAGGAAAAAGGGGGGTTAGGAGTGGGCCGGGGGGAGGTTGTCATGTGCTCCGTTAATTTTTGTGTTAGCCTAATTATCTAACGCAGTATGACAAATGCCAGTAATCTGATACATATTATCGCAAAGGCAGAGAGAGAAAAAAAAAGGTAAGGCGGTGAATGACATTGCATGCAGAATGTTTTCAGTTTTGATTTTTAACTAACTAACTAACTAACTAACTAACTAACTAACTAACTAACTAACTAACTAACACACACACACACACACACACACACACACGCGCACGCGCGCGCGCGCGCGCGCGCACGCACGCACGCACGCACGCACGCACGCACGCACACACAAACAAACACACACACACACACACACACACACACAGACAGACAGACAGACAGACAGACAGACAGACAGACAGACAGACAGACAGAGAAGAGAGAGAGAGAGAGAGAGAGAGATGTGTAGAGAAATCCCTATTCCAATTCGCAGTGTCATAAAATCACCATTCTAATAATGGGTGTCGAGAAACTATCATTGTAAGTTCCAGTATGGGACGCAGAGGTGTTTCCAAGGCACCAGGGCCGGGTTATATACTGGCCAAGACCTATTGACGCGTCCTCGTCGAGCGTCCTGGGCGTTAGGTCCCTTCAGGGTCCCGGCTAAAGTCAATAGGATCGCCGATTCCTCCGAAGTCGGAGAGTGTCTGCCTGTACGGCGAGGAACCACCAGTCTGCACACCAATAAGCCAGTCGTGGGACAACGGATACTCACGCAAACCTCAGGTCCTGTATGACATCACACTGATGTTGGACAACAGGATGCCTTCATCCGACATACAGGACTTCGCGTTGGAGCTCAAGCCAACGAACACAAGCAAGCAAGCAAGTTCCAGTATCGAGCAATCACCACCCTAACTCGCATTGTCGAGAAATCACCATTCTAACTCTCAATGTTGAGAAATCACCATTCTAACTCTTAAGTGTCATCTCCGTGTTCGCCTTGGTTTGGAGAAATATGCTTCTAACACTGCGCTTCGAGAAATCACCATTATAGCTCTGTGTCAGGAAATCACCATTCTAACTCTTAATGCAGAGATACCATCATACTAAATCTGCTCGCTTGTTTGCTTGCGTTCGCTGGCTGTGAACTCCTATAGTATGTCCACATTTGTTTGCCTTCATTCACGATCAATTATTTTGAAAACTGTCTGTTGCATCGTTATGAAATTTTTCCAGCCGTCTTATATTTACCCCCACCCAAGGAATATGTCTTTGATAGGTCCAAAAACAACTTAAATCATTGAAAGCGGCAACATTCCTTTGATGTTTTGCGAACAACTAGTGATTTCTCGTTAACAAAGTTATTTTTACGGTAATGGGAGACCTGTCAATTCTGATGACACACAAAGGCGTATCCGGATTCGTATGGGAGTGGGTGCAATGAAAGAACTAGCTTAAAATCGACAGGGTCGGCTGCATTTGCACCGGTTTTTTTTTTTTTTTTTATCTCATATGGCTCAGTTTCTTTCCGCAGCGCGGAAAGCGTCGCACAAAGCACGAACTCCGTAGTTCCAGCGACGACCCTCGGGAGACTCCGAAAAAATGCACTCGTGAAATGAAGGACGCGGCCCGGAATCGAACATACAACCTTCGGAGCCCGAATCAGACGGCTTGACGACTTCACCACGGAGATTCCCGAGAGGGGTGCAATGTGTAATATTAGTAAAGACAGAGAATTTAGAGGCACGTGGTAAATAATTTGTAAATTAATAGGAAAGTAGAAGGAATATATTTCTTACCTTATTTTTCATTTCCTTCTTGTTTCTTCAGCTGCTGGTTAATAATTGTACACAAGTATTCATGTTACTAGGATGCATTTAGCTTTTTATATTGAATTCGTGACAGCTTCCAAATAGCTGTGCGCTAATGTGCGTATGGAGTGACCAGAAATGATACCGCAATTTAGTCATCATGTTTCCATTTTTAAGGATCTGTTCAGCTGTCTGTGTAGTTTGTTCACACATACACATGGGTGACAGACCTGCTTTGAGTCTTCGTGAAAGATTGTCTACTCTGCTTTTTACTGCTCAGAGACGGAACATGATTACCTGTTTTGCACTATGAAAATAGTTGTCAGTGTCTCTGTAGTGGGCTTTCTTCTTAACGACCAAGATGTTGGTCCTCTTTTCATTGTAGTTTATAGATTGATTCGTATGCACGTGTGTTGTCCCCTAATTTGACAACGTGTTTGCTCTCACGTTTCTTGTTATGCCACAATATGTCAGTTTCCACTGCAATATTACTCTTCTGTTGGTATTTAATGCGCTTAGTGTGTTTGTTTTTGTTTTGTTTTTCAATACCAGTTGTTTGTCACCGCTGAGGGCTTGCGGAATTGAAAATTCATCCCTGTGGAATACAAACGGTTGCCATTGACATTGTGCTGGTGCTGTAATGTTTAGGGCCTGCAATTCGTCTGAATGGTTGGAGCAAAATATCCCAGTAAGCGTGCACGCGGATTAAGGTCTGCGATCTGCTCAGACCTTAATCTGTGTCGGACGATTCCAGTAGGTTGATGACTGCTCTCGGTTGCATAAAATTCAATTCATCCTTTCTCCAATAATCCTCTTCCTCTTTCAACACATGGTCCTCACATTTTTCCAGTACCTTTTATCAATATTTAATAGCGTGGACTGGATTAGTATCTTGACGTCAGACAATTTGAATATAGTATTGTCAGCTGCCACCTGTCCTTTAATTTTAGCCCACAAATGTTCTATAGGGTTAAAATGAGAATGGTACGGCGGAAGTCTCAAGCACCCATGACGTTGCTCTTCTATCAACTTGTCGATTTGATATTTCTTGCTTTTTGGCGTCTGTTTTACAAGGGACAACAATTCTAGCTGTCGAGGGCTGTGGCTGAACGCCTCTAAGCCACAAACCCTCGGATATGAGAGCCAGGCCGATACCCGTCTACCGGAAAATAGAAACGAGATACTGAGCAAGCTACATGCTCAGGTCTGATATATGTTCGAAGGCTCTCAGCTAGGGAATATGCGGGATTCCCGGATAAGAGGGCCTGACCGTTTCTCGTTCACTGCCGCACAAAGGTAAGGTGCTGAGCCGGCAGCACATGTAGCCTACCTCGTGAGCGAGTACAAAAAAAGTCAGAAAAGTGCCTCAGTCGAAGGACATGGTTACGGAAACTGTATCTAACTCATAGAGAGTGTAGACAAAAGTGGAAGAACTTCTCAACAACGCAAAATGGAATGCACGGCGAGCGAACCTATTGCGTGGTCTGAAGTCAACAGCAAAAGCTTACCGAGTGGATGTCGCTCGCAGTCTGACCGCTCCTGGTGTGTGCTTGAGCGATCAGATTGCGAAATGCCCAACACATGGAAGTGAGGAACTAAAGCAGCATGAGCAAGACGTGGCAACTCCTCGGGTGACCAGTCTCAGAGCAATATGTGCCGGCTCTGCAATTATGGAAGCCGCCTTGGATAGAAAGGAATGCCCATGGTCTGCCCCTGCCTTCCCTTGAGGGCCGACCGCGATGTCGTTGATCGTTCTATCTTGACCAGCCGAGATGTGGGCGACATCACAACAGTCTAACGTGCCCCAAAACCAGAGGAAGGCTAACCTCATTAAAAAATGCCCGCCGGAAGCCGGAAGTGTCGTCCTACGGGTGGCAAACTAAAAATTGACACTACGCAATTACGTCCGAGTGAAATGTCTCGTCCGAATGTCTCTCGTGCTAGGAACAGCTCTGACTACCTAGTTTCCGAATGCCGCTCTTGCTAGGAACAGCTCTGACTAGGTAGTTTTCCGAATGTCCGCCGTGCCTGAAACAGCTCTGAAGGGTGCAAGGACAAGCACATGTCCGAAAACTCGCTGAGTGGATACCATCTGCAGACTTGTCTGGTTTGTGCAGGAACGGCCCGTTGTGAAGGAAAGCCCAATATATTGAAGTGAGGATTTAAAGCAGCCATAAGCAGGACGTGACGATCTCCCTCGGTGAGCCCAGATCCAGGGCGTTATGTGTCGGCCCTGCAACTATGGAAGCAACCTTGGATGGCGGAAAATGCTATGGACTGTCCCTGCCTTCCTTTGAGGGATGACCGTTGTCTTCGACCGTTCAACCTTGGCCAGCATGGTTGCAGATGGCACCACAAAAGTGAGAGTCTCCCAGGAATGCTACCTGGTCACAAATGCACGCTAAAGTCGATGTGTTGGCCTACGGGTTTCGGCCCAAGGGCGCATAACAGACACACCGCAATCACATCTGAAAAAACACTCCGGATGAACGAAAAGAAGAAGAAGAGAAACATTTGGCGCTAACAGAAAGCAGGTAGTACCTTCTACTGTCTAAGAGTCTGTGTCATCAATCAATCAATCAAGTGCCGTCTCCACAATGAAGGTTGGCTGCAATGGATCTCCAACACTGTCTGTCTCTCGCCCTGACTGTTCATTTTGCCAGGCTGATGTTCGTCCATCTCTTGATGTTATCTTCCCACTTGTATCCTTGTCTACCTCTTGCTCGCTTGCCCTCAACCTTGCCTTCCAGTATGGTTTTTATAAGAGTATCATGTCTTTTAACGTGGCCAAAATATTTCACTTGCCTCCTATTTATTCCTTTCATCAACTCTCTCTTCATTCTCAGTTTTTCTAGAACCTCTGCATTTGATTGTTTTTGTTTAAATGAAATATGACATATTCGTCTGTATATCCACATCCCCGGGGCTTCTATGCGACTTTCTAGTTGCTTGTTCTGTCACGAACAACACCGTGATTAACCAGTTGATGATAATAAAGGCATTCTGATTAACGAGATGTTTTCACAGCCACAACTATTTTAACTAACAGGAAAAACAAATCGGATGTCAAAAATCCCAGGACGGTCAAAAGTAACAGCTGCAGATGTTTACTGGGGAGGGGGTGAGTGAGAGGAATCAATACGCCGCCCTTGACAGTTCACAAACAGGTCGGATTCAAGCGGAAGTGCCCGGCTCGGGAGAAAACCGTCCGTCTGTCATTTAGAATTGCCCGACATCAAACGGAATGGTGGTTTTGCTTATCACCACATGACAGAAAGTTGTGGGTTTGTTATTGGAAACATTGGGACATCTGCAGGACATCAACAACGTCACGTGAACAATTCAAGGCTGTTTGAAAAACCATGATTGGGGGAGACAGTGTAACTCAAACAGTTGATTTAGGCTTTGGCACTGCAGTTCTGAGTGGAAATATGTCTACCGTGTGCGAATTAAGATAATTTAATTTTACACGTGCCTGTTATGGCAAATGTAGATGTGATTTGATCGAACTGCGGTGTTGCCTAAGGTAGTCATATTGTATAATTAGTCCTAATTAATATAGGCAGTAGTCTTGTTAAAACTAGAGTGTGATGATTAGTGGAAAACTAGTTAGAGTAGTGAAGTGATAATTGGCTCTGCTAGGATGAATAGGATAGCGGGGTGATATTTGGAGAGATTTAAGATGGGTTGGGAGATGGGGAAAGTGTCCAATGGGGGGGGGGGGGATCTTTCAGTGGTTTGCCCACTGAAGTTTTGCACTCTGGTTATGGGTCTTTCCTTGTCATCGCCTGAATCGGACGTAGGTGAGGAGCTAATAGGCTCTATGACAGAGTTTAGTTAGCTGAGAAATAACAGAGCAGGGCAATAGGCTTACACTCAGCCGGTAGGATCAGTGACTAGTGCTATCACCAGATGTGTTGTATCTCTAACAGGTTCCCTGCCAGTTACGAGGAAGTTCAACACTGGTTTTGAAGAAGTGCAGCTCCAATTGGAAGAACACCAGTTGGACACTCAAATGCTTTCTTACGGAAAACGAATAACACCCGAGAAGAAAGATGGTATTATGTTTACGCTGGACTCATAATCAGGAGGGTTCACCATAACATGGCTCAGAAGAGCAAGCCAATATAACGATTCCTGCATGTTAAGGTTCACCTAGGATGGGTGATGATTGTCGATATGTCACACATCATACAAACATTGTTAAAGGAACGAGAACATTAAAATGTAAGTCACATCGTGTGATAGATTCCAATGAAATATTACAAAAGACATCATACTTGAGACTTTATAGACACTAGTTAAGATCAAGTATATTAACAATAACAGTGATACCTAAGTACACACAACAAAGGATTCTTACAGTTTTTAGGACCGATAGGAACTTATAATGTGTAGTGTGCAACCGGTCCATGATCAGCTGCAATTTACAAACAGTATCTATTTCGGATGATCAGGAAGATGGATTACCAGGAAGCTACAGATGACAGTCGGTGTCCGGCAAGAGAGATACAGTACTGGGTGAGATGGACTTGTTCTGACTTAACGTGCTGTGGTGTGTCCTTGCAAGGATGAACTGACTATGCTATTATCTGAGGGTCCGATCCTACACACATTATAGAACACATCACACATTTTCTTCGCATATACGTCTCACGTACATTACACTTTTCTTTTAATAAATTAATCTTTATTAATTTTTAGAAGCAAGAGTTGTTGAATATGTTGCGTGGGGAAGAATGAGAGGGGGCATAGTACGACAGTGATAGAGAGAGGAAAAGGTGTCCATGAACTGAAGGAGTGTGTTGGACGGAAGCTGGTGGATTCTCCAGGATATTGATAGAAAAAAAATTATAATGTGGGTGTTGGCTCCCCTCACTCCAGGGACGACACTTTAAAGGAAGACACGACATGTTCAATGACCAGGCTTCCGCGCCATACAGCAGCGTTGAATATACATACCATTTGACAATTCTCATTTTTAATGCATTATTATCTCTAGATGTTAATGCTGATTTCGTGTCATTGAAAGCATTTCTGGCTATTCCTATTCTCTTTTTTATTTCTATTTCACTTCTGCCAACATCTGTTATTATATCTCCAAGATAGGAGAAACTTGTTACTTGTTCTAGTATCTCCTCGTTTATTGCGATGTTCATTGATGACCTTTCCTTTTCACTGCTAATTATCATAGTTTTCGTTTTTTGGATGTTAATATCTAAGCCACATTCTGCACTGTGCCTGTTTACTTGTTCCACTAGATCTTATAACTTGCTATGTCATACGGTGGTAACTCATATGTGTACACAGGGACATGGTCATCAAGTGACCTAACTTCTTCACTTTATGAATTAATGTCTTCTTCAGGTGTATACACTTTGTTTCTGACCGTGACCTCCAAGAGTGTATTTCCCTATTTTGTTCAGTATCTCAATAACTGGTTAATTATCAGTGTGGCGGGAGGGTGCATAAGTTCACAGTGGCATGTTTTAGGAAGTTTCTCGGCGAGGTGTTATCCTGATTACATCCTGGTCATAGCTAAATATAACTTGCTATCTCCAGCGCGAAGCAATGCTCGCCACGCCCTCTGTTAGTGATAAATATAGAGATGTTATTGCCACGTCTCTGAGCCGCGTTTTGTACTGCCCGCATGCAAAGTAGCAGCATCTAGTGTCAGCACATTGTTTTTGACAACCTTCCTAGTGATCCAGCAACTTTAAATTTTAGGGAAACATTCATGACCAGCGACCTATTGAAATTTCTCAATTTTGAAAATTGAATCCCAACTAATCAATACGGGATTGGTGCGTGGGTGGGTGCGTGGGTGGGTATGTGAATGGATGGACAGGTAGATAATTATAGATACATGGATGGATACATAATAAGATATATAGATAAATAGATAGAGAAGCAGACACAAAAAGACAGATCGATAGAACGAACGATTGTACTCACCTAGAAAATATGTATCAAGCAATGCATTTTCTAATAAAAGTGTACAGAGCAATCTAGTCCGTGAGAGAAGACAAGTGTTCTCAACTGGTAAAAAGTGTACACAGGAGTCTCCCTGTGAACTCGTGGCAATGTCAACAAGAGGGTGTCAAATTGGGGTCTGGCGGGGGACCCTGAAAGGGTCGGGGTGGGTGTGGCCGAGACTGGATCCTCTAACCTCCGAAGCCGTACAGTGTGCGACCCTGGCGATTGAGGGCGTAGACGACATCCATGGCGGTGACGGTCTTCCTCTTGGCAAGAGAGAGAGAGAGAAAGAGAGAGAGAGAGAGAGAGAGAGAGAGAGAGAGAGAGAGAGAGAGAGAGAGAGAGAGAGAGAGAGGCACTATGAATGTATTTGGAGTGGGCGGGGTTGGGGTAGATGAATTTTCCCTTGGTCATGAAACCCGAAAGTAACTTACAGACAGATGATTTCTTTATGGTTTCATTTGCTTTTTAGTTAAGATAATTTTAACGATCTTTATTTAGTTCCATATTAGCCAAGAACTAATTTTGTTTAATATGTTAAATGTAAGGTATTTTGTATGGCTATGGACTATTTATGTTTGGAAATGAAATATGGACAATGTGACTTTACATTTTACAGACATATAATAAAAATTGAACTTGTATAATAACCAACAAAGGTTGAATATTGAGGTGGCCCTAAAAAGGGCCTTTAGAAAAAGAAAAAAAAACAAGTGAAAAAATATTCAGTTGATCAGTTCAAAGGTGCCTGATCTCTTCACCTTCCGCTGCTACTTCGCCTCCTCCTGCTTCGTCTTCTCCTCCTCCTCCCTGTCTACAGGTGCTCAGTCTCCATGTGAAACCCACCAGAACCCACGTGTGGCTGGCTGTCACAGCCTCACAGTATCCGCATTATCGGGTAACCCAACATGAGTAATAAATATTAGCCAAGGGCTACAACTCCCGCCCAAGGGAAAGAAGTAAGACCCTCGAAGGCCAGAGTAATCCAGAACCTTCTCGAAGGACTGGTCAGTGAGTCCACTGTCCCGTGGACACTGATGTGGCCCGCCTATTGCGGGGTCCACGAGGAACTCGAACAGAGTTACCACCCGTGTCGGATTGCGACACGTGTGAAACCGGCAGAGGACAGACGGACCATCGGAGAGGCAACAGGGCCTGCCTTAGAGGGACTCAATAGATTAGACCCATGTGTATTTGGGTTCATAGACTTATGCTAGATAGTTTGCTTAGAATGTTTGTGATAACTATGTGTGATGATGTTAAACCTCTGTGATATGCAGACCAGTGCGGGCTTGTTAAACCCACTGCGCCAACGCACTGTATATTGAAATACAATAAATGTTAGATATTATATTTAACGGAGTTATTGTTGCCTGTGTGAGCCCGAGCTCAGATACCTAGACATGAGCTAGACGCTGACACTGGCCTTCTTGTATTTTAATTGTCACCCCCCTTGACATTTTTGGGGGTTCTGTTCAGCGAGTCCCTGGGTGCCTAAGAACCATAGCCCTCCGGACAATCCCTCAAGTGTTCAGTCTCTCCAAGGAAAAACAAGACTGTGCTGTAGGCGTTTTGATGCTGTCTTTCAGTCAGCCCTGTACAAGTTTCTTTTAAGGCTCTCAGTTTCTAAGAGAGAGAGAGAGAGAGAGAGAGAGAGAGAGAGAGAGAGAGAGAGAGAGAGAGAGAGAGAGTCCTCCGGACAAACCCACAAGTGCTCAGTCTCACGCACAGACAAGACAAGACACATAGCGAACTCTGGTGCATTCAGGAAGATTGCTGAAGTAATTGATGTCAATAAAAAACAAGAGGGAAGGACTGCCCATTCATGAAGAAGATAATCCGTGTTGCTGGGGGCCTCTCTCGAGAAGAAGTACATGAGATATCTTCACGCGGCCTCAAGGACTCCTTACTCTGGACCGAAACTAGCGTGGGTACATGAACGTCTTCAGGAGGGCACCTCTCTATAACCCCATGGACTACAGCTTCATGAAGGAGGCGATCCTTCTCTCCCAGAGCGGACACCTGTTGTCCACTGATTGATTGGCACCCCCCACCAGGCTAACAAGTTATAGCACGGACCTGGGAGAGAAGTGTCCCAGTAGAACATCAGCTCCAGGAGCCCGCACTTCACGCGGACCTGCCAGAGATGTCTACGGGCAACCAGCTCCGTCCTCACGGAATCTTTCATAATCAGCCAGTGAATGAAGGCAAGTGCTCCAATAGCCACCTTTGATCGACAAGCGCCAGTGTACCTGCATGGTTAGCGTTAGGGTTTAGGGTTCAGGGTTTAATGTTAGGGGTTAGGGGTTAGGGTTTAATGTTAGAGGTTAGGGTTAGCGTTAGAGTTAAGGGTTAGGGGTTAGGGTTAGAGTTTAGTGTTAGGGTTAGAGTTTAGTGTTAGGGTTAGGGTTTAGAGTTAGGGTTTAGGGTTAGAGTTAGCGTTAGGTGTTAGGGTTATGGTTTACGGTTAGGGTTATGGGTTAGGGTTTATTAACACCTGTTTAGGGTTAGGGTTAGGTTATAATAACACCTGTATTACATTACATCAGCTGCAACAATCACAACACACGACCTGCATTACACTACATCAGCTGCAACAATCACAACATTATACATATCACCTGTATTACATCAGCTGCAACAATCACAGCATTTAATCTTCTTTTTCCTAATCTAAGACTGACAGCCTGAGTCTATCCTTTAGTCTGTTACTGACAACCTCAATCTATAATCTATTCTATTATTGACATCCTCTGTTATCATCTAGTCTATCACTGACAGCCTCAGAGTAGTATATTAGGGAACTTACCCACATATTTTTTTTAGGAGGCTGGCAGCTGATAGTTTTATGAAGGTTTTTTGCCGACTGGGTAAAAATCCCGGGTGAAATTTTTTTGGTGGCGTGTGGGAAAATCCCGGGTCTATGACTTTTTTAGGCGGGTAAGTTTCTTTGAAAGTAATTAAGGTATTCGAGGGGCGTAAAAGTATTCGTGTCTATGTTGGTTGGTGGGATGTCTGTAAAAGTAATTGAGGTAGCGTGAGTACGGATGAGGGGTGTGAAGGGTTGTAAGTTATATATTTTGGTTGGACATGGTTACATAGGGTATATGAGCTTTTATACAACTATGCGTGGTGAGTGTAGTGATGTATAAGCTACCAAGGGCGGGGTGTGATCGGTCATGGTTATACTCGACGAAGTAAGAGGCGTAGAGGGTTACTATCATCTGAACAGTGTGATAGTAGTGTCTAAGTGAAGGTAAAGGGTGGTATGTAGCTTATTCACTACCATCATTACAAAGGAAATCTTATAAAGTAGATGTAATCGGTTTCATTTGGTGGTAAGGGGTGGCTATTAGTGGTCAACTAGGAGTGGTCGATATAGGGGTGGTCATAATGTAATAAGAGGTGTTATGTTCGCAGTTACACACTGGTCAACCAGTGGTCAAGCAATGGTCAAGTAACGGTCAAGTGGTGGTCAAGTGAGGAAATTTTAGGGAAAAGTGGTTATAATGATATGGTGATGATTAAATAGTGGTAAATTAGTGGTCAAGCAGTGGTCAAGTGGTGGTCAAGTGAGGAAAATTTTAGGGAAAAGTAGTTGTAATGATATGGTGATGATTAAAGGGTGATAAATTAGTGGTCAAGCAGTGGTCAAGGGGTGGTCAAGTCAGGAAATTTTAGGGGAAAAGTAGTTGTAATGATATGGTGATGATTACAGGATGGTAAATTAGTGGTTAAGCAGTGGTCAAGCAGTGGTCAAGTGAGGAAATTTTAGGGAAAATTGGTCGTAGCGACATGGTGATGATTAAAGGGTGGTAAATTAGTGGTCAAGTAGTGGTCAACCAATGGTCAAGTAGTGGTCAAGTGGTCGAGTGACCACTTAAATTGTAGAGGACGATGTCCCTAAGATTATGGTAGTGGTTAAAGTGATCGATGACGTGGTCAAGTAGCGGTCAACCAGTGGTCAAGTGGTCGAGTGAACACTTAAAAGGTAGAGAAAAGTACGTATATTGAAACGGTGATGGTAAAATGGTCGACGACGTGGTCAAGCAGTGGTCAAGTAGTGCTCAACCAGTGGTCAAGCGCTCAAGTGAGAAAATTGTAGGGTATGGTACGTGTAGTGAAACAGAGATGGATAAATTAAGTAGTGACGTTGTCAAGTAGTGATCAAGTAGTGGGCAAGTACTGGTCAAATGGTCGAGTGACCACTTAAATTGTAAGGGAAAGTACGTGTAGTGAACCTGTGTTGGTTAAAGTGATCGATGACGTGCTCAAGTAGTGGCCAAGTAGTGGTAAATGGTCGAGTGACTACTTAAATTGTCGGTGAAAGTAGGTATAGTGACATGGTGATGATCAAGAGTTGGTCAAGTGGTGTTCAAGTACTGGTCAAGTAGTGGTCAAGGGGTGGTCAAGCGACCCCTTAAGTTGTAGGGGAAGTTACTGTAGTGACAGTAGGGGTTAAAGTGATCGATGACATGATCAAGACGTTATGCCGGCTGCTAAGTTCAGAAAGTAGTGTCCTTAGTATTGGTAATTTCCTTGACAGGAGCGTCTCGAGCACTGATTTTGTATTGATCAATAGCACCTAGTGGTACAGTCGACACACATGGACAATAGTTACATCCGGTCAAAGATGGCGTCGCACCCTATCACACATGGGTAATTGCTACAACCAAACTACGTCTCATTCACTAAAACTGGTCAAATATGGCGTCACATCCGGTCACATGGGTAATGGGACATCTGAGACACGTGGTTAAGAGGGAAACTATAGAAAAAGGGTGTCCTATCGGTTGTCGAGTCAGGGAACCTAACTTATGATGATCACTGTGTATAGGAGTGAATACACTGCATCATCAACACTGCATCCGAAGGGTAAAATGGTCACCCCCTTCTCTCTCTCTTTTTCTATAACCGTGTAGTCCTAGTGTTATCCGGTTACACCAAAGGACACCCGGGCATCAACACAACAAACTGCCCCGATTCAACCTTAGGCAATGCACGTAACATGACAGGTCACATGTCCGCCGTCATAACCAGCGACGTTATCACGTATCAAATTAGACATCCACACTTTCATTTCCTTTCTATGTGGCCATAGTGTCTTTACATCTTTCTCCAGAAAGCCATTTCCAAGACCAATATTTGTTTTTTCAGTGTACCTGCTCAGTGCCACACTTCACAACCAGACAAAAGTACACCTTCTATGTACCACTTCAACCATCAAATAAGAAAATATGTTAGACAAAATATTAAAATTATTGGTCAAATACAGAAATATCTCGTCCAAACTTATAAAAAGTACGAACCTTTGTTAACCTATTGGGAAAAATATCAATCAAGTAGGAAAGTTTGTTAGTCAAATAGAAAAAATATTGACCACGTAACGATATATCTTGTCCACACTTATGAAAAGTAGGGAAATTTGTTAGTCAAATGAGAAAAAAAAAGATTGACCAAGTAACGAAATACCCCCACCAAACTTATGAAAAGTACGAAACTTTGTTAAGCAAGTATGAAAATGTATCGACCAAACAGAGAAATATATCACCCAAACTTATAAAAAGTAGGAACATATGTTAACCAAATGGAAAATATCTTGGCCAAATAGGAAAATTTGTTAGCCAAATGGGGAAAATATTGTCCAAGTAACGAAATACATCGTTCAAACCTACGAAAAGTAGGAAACTTTGTTAATTAAATGTGAAAATTTTGGCCAAATTTCAACCAAACTTATAAATATTTCAACTAAACTTATAAAAAAGTAGGAACATTTGTCAGCCAAATGGGAAAAAGGTCGGCCAAATACAGAAATATCGCAACCAAACTTATAAAAAGAAGGAAAATATTGACCAAGTAACGAAATATCTCGTCGAAACTTATAAAAATGTAGGAAACTTTGTTAACCAAATGTGAAAAAACAAAACAAATATTGATCAAGTAAAGAAATAACTCCTCCAAATTTATGAAAAGTACGAAACCTTGGTACCCAAATGCGACAAATGTAGGTCAAATACTGAAATATTTCGTCCAAACTTATGAAAGGTAGAAAATTGTCTTAACCAACTGGGGTAAATATTGCTCAAACTAAGAAACATGTCGACCGAAGTAGGAAATTACGTGAACCAAAGTAATAAAATTGTTGGCCAAATAGGAAAAAGTATCGGTCAAACTTATAGATGTCTCGTTTAAACTTATAACATGTATGAAAATTTGTTAGGTAAAGGTGAAAAATATTGGCCAAGTAATGAAATATCGCATCCGAACTTATAAAATGTACGAGTTAACCAAAGGCGAAAAGGCCAAAATACGAAATGTCTCGACCAAGCTTATAAAAATCTAGGAAAAAATATTACAACTAAAATATTGATCAAAAGGTGTAAACCCAAACATTATAAAAATAACCAAATGTGAAAAATATCGTCCAAAGACAGAAATATTTCAACTAAACTTATAAATAAGTCAACAAAACTTGTGAAATTTTCGGTCAAGTACAGAAATAGCTATGGAAAAAGTAAGTCCACAAAACTAAGAAAAAAGTTAACTTCTGTAGTCAAATGTGTCTTGAAGTTTTATCTGAAAAGACATTTCACAATACATAATCAGCACCACTTTCCTTGTTTTACGTTACCGAAGGCCTTCACCGTATCTGGTACAGAAACCCTTATACATCACTCATCTCTCCACACTCTTGGTTTCTTTCTAATACAAAGTGGTCACATCACCAAGAACTTCAAACCTCCATTGTACACGTGCTCCATTGAAACACCCATGACAGTTAACAACATGTATGGCCATGTAATCTGTGAGTCCATCGGGGATAGTTCATCCGAGTATTCGTCACCAAAGATCCATTTCCCATGGCTGACATCTTCAACTTGCTATACCACATCTTATTCTAACATATACTTTACATGAAATTTCCCAAATTTGGGGATCTATTAAAGAATACGTAATGAGATACACAAAGACACCAAGAACATATCAGACAAAACAACTCACAAACCAGACTTAGAACTAAAACTTAAACCATATCAGATGAACCACCCAACAAGTACTACTAGAACTCAAAACATAACGATATTAAGGAAACGCATACTTACACATTGTCAGACATTGGATTTAAATCCCCTACTACTAACATATCACCGGTGTCGAATTCCCGTTTCACAAAAACACCCTCTTGTCAGTTGTTAGTGAAAACCATTACACCAGTCCAGAATTGTGACTCGTAGAATCTACACTCACACAGGATCTATTAAAGAATACGTATGAGATACACCAAGACAACAAGAACATATCATACAAAACAATTCACAAACTAAAACTTAAACCATATCAGATGAACCACCCAACAAGTACTACTAGAACTCAAAACATAACGATATTAAGGAAACGCATACTAGTTTATTTCTGTTTATAACTGTTTTAATATGGCAGAGAGAAACATGGTAATTAGACTATATCTGCCTTCTTCACTGCTGTCCTTTGTTCGATGACTTTTCTTCTGTGCTTGTCCTTCAGGACTGGATTCAAAATTTTTTTCCAAGTCTTGTACACGCCTTTCAAAATGCTCACGTTCTCTGATTACATGGTGCCAGTTACCATTGCGTTCTTCGGTGCCAACAGTATGGACTGTCAAGAAGTGAGGTTCTGGTGCAAAATTAACCTGTGGAGGTAAATAAAACACATTGAAACTTACAAGACGGCCACACATACTACTTCACTAAAGAAAAAACAGTAAAAAAATTCATGATGAGAAGTGGTAAAAGGCATCAAAAACAGACTGTCGACATTCTATTGGTCACGTCTTGAGAAAAGGTAAAGGTATAGTCACTGATGGTTTGTAGTATAGAGAGATGTACATAGAAAACATGTATAGCAGCTAGGTCTTCTGTATTAGACATGTTTACAAAAATACACATGTGAACTATGATCATTACTACCCATACACACCTTATTCGTTGATGACGAACACCTTCGGACACCGACAGTAGGATAGTTTTCGTTCCACAACACATTAATTTTCTTGAGAGACTCTGGGGCATGACTACTATCCAAAAGGTCAATATCTTCATCTGAAGACGAATCATCACCCCAAGCAAAGGTTGTCTCTGGTACATCTAAAGCTGGCTGGGTGCCACGAGTAGGTTTCTGGCAGAACAATTTTTTTTTTCGATTGATTATTTTTATAAGTGTGGTTGAGATATTTCTTATTTTGGTCTTTTCATACTTGGTTAACTCCTACTTTTTATACATTTGACTGAAATATTTCTGTATTTGTCATAACTTCTTCTAAGACTTTGTTCATGTCTGGTAATGTAAGCTCTGTTCCATCAAGAAAAAAGACAACGTCATGAACACAACCCACTAAAGAAAATCAACAAAAATCTTGGTTTCAATATTTATTCATCAAAACAGTTTAGTGATATATCGTAAGAAAGAATCAATGACATACATATTTTGGTGAATTAAATATTGAAACCAAGATTTTTGTTGATTTTCTTTAGTGGGTTGTGTTCATGACGTCTTTTTTCTTGATGGAACAGAGCTTACATTACCAGACATGAACAAAGTCTTAGAAGAAGTTATGACAAATACAGAAATATTTCAGTCAAATGTATAAAAAGTAGGAGTTAACCAAGTATGAAAAGACCAAAATAAGAAATATCTCAACCACACTTATAAAAATAATCAATCGAAAAAAAAATTGTTCTGCCAGAAACCTACTCGTGGCACCCAGCCAGCTTTAGATGTACCAGAGACAACCTTTGCTTGGGGTGATGATTCGTCTTCAGATGAAGATATTGACCTTTTGGATAGTAGTCATGCCCCAGAGTCTCTCAAGAAAATTAATGTGTTGTGGAACGAAAACTATCCTACTGTCGGTGTCCGAAGGTGTTCGTCATCAACGAATAAGGTGTGTATGGGTAGTAATGATCATAGTTCACATGTGTATTTTTGTAAACATGTCTAATACAGAAGACCTAGCTGCTATACATGTTTTCTATGTACATCTCTCTATACTACAAACCATCAGTGACTATACCTTTACCTTTTCTCAAGACGTGACCAATAGAATGTCGACAGTCTGTTTTTGATGCCTTTTACCACTTCTCATCATGAATTTTTTTACTGTTTTTTCTTTAGTGAAGTAGTATGTGTGGCCGTCTTGTAAGTTTCAATGTGTTTTATTTACCTCCACAGGTTAATTTTGCACCAGAACCTCACTTCTTGACAGTCCA
This sequence comes from Cepaea nemoralis, assembly GCA_014155875.1. NCBI lineage: Eukaryota > Metazoa > Mollusca > Gastropoda > Stylommatophora > Helicidae > Cepaea > Cepaea nemoralis. The sequence goes on along the minus strand of JACEFZ010005170.1, from coordinate 4,725 downwards.
TACTGTTGGCACCGAAGAACGCAATGGTAACTGGCACCATGTAATCAGAGAACGTGAGCATTTTGAAAGGCGTGTACAAGACTTGGAAAAAATTTTGAATCCAGTCCTGAAGGACAAGCACAGAAGAAAAGTCATCGAACAAAGGACAGCAGTGAAGAAGGCAGATATAGTCTAATTACCATGTTTCTCTCTGCCATATTAAAACAGTTATAAACAGAAATAAACTAGTATGCGTTTCCTTAATATCGTTATGTTTTGAGTTCTAGTAGTACTTGTTGGGTGGTTCATCTGATATGGTTTAAGTTTTAGTTTGTGAATTGTTTTGTATGATATGTTCTTGTTGTCTTGGTGTATCTCATACGTATTCTTTAATAGATCCTGTGTGAGTGTAGATTCTACGAGTCACAATTCTGGACTGGTGTAATGGTTTTCACTAACAACTGACAAGAGGGTGTTTTTGTGAAACGGGAATTCGACACCGGTGATATGTTAGTAGTAGGGGATTTAAATCCAATGTCTGACAATGTGTAAGTATGCGTTTCCTTAATATCGTTATGTTTTGAGTTCTAGTAGTACTTGTTGGGTGGTTCATCTGATATGGTTTAAGTTTTAGTTCTAAGTCTGGTTTGTGAGTTGTTTTGTCTGATATGTTCTTGGTGTCTTTGTGTATCTCATTACGTATTCTTTAATAGATCCCCAAATTTGGGAAATTTCATGTAAAGTATATGTTAGAATAAGATGTGGTATAGCAAGTTGAAGATGTCAGCCATGGGAAATGGATCTTTGGTGACGAATACTCGGATGAACTATCCCCGATGGACTCACAGATTACATGGCCATACATGTTGTTAACTGTCATGGGTGTTTCAATGGAGCACGTGTACAATGGAGGTTTGAAGTTCTTGGTGATGTGACCACTTTGTATTAGAAAGAAACCAAGAGTGTGGAGAGATGAGTGATGTATAAGGGTTTCTGTACCAGATACGGTGAAGGCCTTCGGTAACGTAAAACAAGGAAAGTGGTGCTGATTATGTATTGTGAAATGTCTTTTCAGATAAAACTTCAAGACACATTTGACTACAGAAGTTACATTTTTTTCTTAGTTTTGTGGACTTACTTTTTCCATAGCTATTTCTGTACTTGACAGAAAATTTCACAAGTTTTGTTGACTTATTTATAAGTTTAGTTGAAATATTTCTGTCTTTGGACGATATTTTTCACATTTGGTTATTTTTATAATGTTTGGATTTATACCTTTTGATCAATATTTTAGTTGTAATATTTTTTCCTAGATTTTTATAAGCTTGGTCGAGACATTCGTATTTTGGCCTTTTTCGCCTTTGGTTAACTCGTACATTTTATAAGTTCGGATGCGATATTTCATTACTTGGCCAATATTTTTCACCTTTACCTAACAAATTTTCATACATGTTATAAGTTTAAACGAGACATCTATAAGTTTGACCGATACTTTTTCCTATTTGGCCAACAATTTTATTACTTTGGTTCACGTAATTTCCTACTTCGGTCGACATGTTTCTTAGTTTGAGCAATATTTACCCCAGTTGGTTAAGACAATTTTCTACCTTTCATAAGTTTGGACGAAATATTTCAGTATTTGACCTATATTTGTCGCATTTGGGTACCAAGGTTTCGTACTTTTCATAAATTTTGAGGAGTTATTTCTTTACTTGATCAATATTTGTTTTGTTTTTTCACATTTGGTTAACAAAGTTTCCTACATTTTTATAAGTTTCGACGAGATATTTCGTTACTTGGTCAATATTTTCCTTCTTTTTATAAGTTTGGTTGCGATATTTCTGTATTTGGCCGACCTTTTTCCCATTTGGCTGACAAATGTTCCTACTTTTTTTATAAGTTTAGTTGAAATATTTATAAGTTTGGTTGAAATTTGGCCAAAATTTTCACATTTAATTAACAAAGTTTCCTACTTTTCGTAGGTTTGAACGATGTATTTCGTTACTTGGACAATATTTTCCCCATTTGGCTAACAAATTTTCCTATTTGGCCAAGATATTTTCCATTTGGTTAACATATGTTCCTACTTTTTATAAGTTTGGGTGATATATTTCTCTGTTTGGTCGATACATTTTCATACTTGCTTAACAAAGTTTCGTACTTTTCATAAGTTTGGTGGGGGTATTTCGTTACTTGGTCAATCTTTTTTTTTCCTCATTTGACTAACAAATTTCCCTACTTTTCATAAGTGTGGACAAGATATATCGTTACGTGGTCAATATTTTTTTCTATTTGACTAACAAACTTTCCTACTTGATTGATATTTTTCCCAATAGGTTAACAAATGTTCGTACTTTTTATAAGTTTGGACGAGATATTTCTGTATTTGACCAATAATTTTAATATTTTGTCTAACATATTTTCTTATTTGATGGTTGAAGTGGTACATAGAAGGTGTACTTTTGTCTGGTTGTGAAGTGTGGCACTGAGCAGGTACACTGAAAAAAACATATATTGGTCTTGGAAATGGCTTTCTGGAGAAAGATGTAAAGACACTATGCCACATAGAAAGGAAATGAAAGTGTGGATGTCTAATTTGATACGTGATAACGTCGCTGGTTATGACGGCGGACATGTGACCTGTCATGTTACGTGGCATTGCCTAAGGTTGAATCGGGGCAGTTTGTTGTGTTGATGCCCGGGTGTCCTTTGGTGTAACCGGATAACACTAGGACTACACGGTTATAGAAAAGAGAGAGAGAAGGGGGTGACCATTTTACCCTTCGGATGCAGTGTTGATGATGCAGTGTATTCACTCCTATACACAGTGATCATCATAAGTTAGGTTCCCTGACTCGACAACCGATAGGACACCCTTTTTCTATAGTTTCCCTCTTAACCACGTGTCTCAGATGTCCCATTACCCATGTGACCGGATGTGACGCCATATTTGACCAGTTTTAGTGAATGAGACGTAGTTTGGTTTGTAGCAATACCCATGTGTGATATGGTGCGACGCCATCTTTGACCGGATGTAACTATTGTCCATGTGTGTCGACTGTACCACTAGGTGCTATTGATCAATACAAAATCAGTGCTCGAGACGCTCCTGTCAAGGAAATTACCAATACTAAGGACACTACTTTCTGAACTTAGCAGCCGGCATAACGTCTTGATCATGTCATCGATCACTTTAACCCCTACTGTCACTACAGTACCATTCCCCTACAACTTAAGGGGTCGCTTGACCACCCTTGACCCTTGACCACTACTTGACCAGTACTTGACACCACTTGACCAACTCTTGCTCATCACCCTGTCACTATACCTACTTTCACCAACAATTTAAGTAGTCACTCGACCATTTACCACTACTTGGCCACTACTTGAGCACGGTCATAGATCACTTTAACCAACACAGGTTCACTACAGTACTTGCTCTTACAATTTAAGTGGTCACTCGACCATTTAGACCAGTACGTGCCACTACTTGATCACTACTTTGACAACGTCACTACTTAATTTATCCATCTCTGTTTCACTACACGTACCATACCCTAAAATTTTCTCACTTGGACCACTGGTTGACCGCTACTTGACCACGTCATCGATCACTTTAACCACTAACATAATCTTAGGGACATCGTCCTCTACATTTAAGTGTCACTCGACCCTTGACACACTTGACCACTTGTTGACCATACTTGCGACCGTAAATTACCAATACTTAATCATTCACCTGTCGCTACGACCAATTTCACTAAAATTTACATCACTTGACCACGGCTAACCACGTAATTTACCATCCTAATCATCACCATATCATTAAAACTAATTTTCCCCTAAAAATTCCTGACTTGACCACACCCCTTGACAGCTGCATGAACACTAATTTATCACCCTTTAATCTCACCATATCATTACAAATCACTTTCCCTAAAAATTTTCCTCACTTGACCACCACTTGACCACTGCTTGACCACTAATTTACCACTCTTTAATCATCACCATATCATATAACCACTTTCCCTAAAATTTCCTCACTTGACGTTACTTGACCATTTGCTGTCGACCACTGGTTGACCAGTGTGTAACTGCGAAACATCACCGCTTATTACATTTATGACCACACCTATTCGAAACTACTCTAGTGACCACTAATTACCCACCTTATCACCAAATGAAACCGCTGCTACATCTCACTTATAAGATTCCTTTCTGTAAAGATGGTAGGGAATTAGCTCACATACCACCCTTACTTCACTAGACATACTATCACATGTTCAGATGATAGAACCCTTACGCCTATTACTTCGCCGAGTTAACCACGACCCATCACACCCGCCCTTGGTTAGCTTATACATCATACACTCACCAACGACTAGTGATAACAGCCCATATACCTATGTCAACCATGTCCAACCAAAATAGTATAACTTACAACCCTTCACACCCCTCATCCTTACTCACGCTACCCAAATTACTTTAAGACATCCACCAACACAATAGACACGAATACTTTTACGCCACTCGAATACCTAAATCAATTTCAAAGAAACTTACCCGCCTAAAAAAAAGCATAGAACCGGGATTTTCCCACACGCACCAAAAAAAATTTCCCGGATTTTAACCAGTCGGCAAAAAACCTTCATAAAACTATCAGCCGCAGCCTCCTAAAAAATTATGTGGGTAAGTTCCCAATATAATACGCCTCAGTTATCATCTAGTCATCCACGAAGCCCGTCT